>CAUYMX010042753.1:0-15560 GCA_963573855.1 Lepilemur septentrionalis
AAAAAAAAGCATACAGCTGCATAACTACTACCCAAATCAAGACATAGAACATGTCCATCACCCCAAAAGTTTCCCTCATGCCCCTTTACACTAAGTTGTATCCCCTATCCCCAACCTCTGGCAATCATTGATCTACTGATACAAATTTTTTTCCTGAGCACATATACCCATATTTTATAAAATGAAATTGAATCAACAGTATCATTTTATTAAATGCTTTTCTCACTTTGTCATATAGAAAATTATTTCTCAAAATCATGTGTCTAAGTGATACAGACATCAATTCTCAGGATACATATATTGCCAAATTGTGTATTTTTCAGTTATTTCAATCCATAGCAAAAAGAGAAGAGAAACCTTTGGATTTATTGTAATTTTGTCTTTGGCAGTATAAAGTCTAAGCGTTTGTACAAGTAAGGGACAAAGCCATTGGCAGAAGGAGTCAAATATTTGATCAGTGAGTCATTTGTGTTTGAGAAATCTCTCTTCTATACTGCAGCTCAGAGGTAATCAAAGGTAGCAGTCTGATCTCCAGCAAACTACCCAGCACCACCTTCACAAGCCATCCACCCACCTAGAGCCTTTGTATGCAGGCTATGTTTAGGCCACAGGATGTGTGTGTGTGTGTGTGAGTGTGTGTGTGTGGTATTTGGCAATAGGTTAGAGGTTCAAGCAGGTTTAGGATTTGTTTTATTTATTTTCTTGGTATATCTTCAGTGCAGTCTAGGAAATACTCATCAGGTTCTGAGATCAGTGTAAACTCCTTTACTTGCTGCTCATGGTGGGCTCTGTCCTTGTGGATGGTGGCCAAATATTACATATGCTCAATGCACTCTCAGCTGCTTTATTTTCCCTAGAAATCTCTTGAAAATTCAGGTATGTGGGTAAGACCCTGGTTTAGTTTCTAGCAATGGTATAGAATTTCCCCCATTATATTGGTTGCATTGTGGGGAATTAGGAGAGGAAGGATGTTCAACATGTAAGCTTGGGTTGCCAATTTGTTTCCAGAGGTCTTGCATCTTAAATTTAATAAGAAATACTCAATTCTGTAATTGAAGACAACATAAGAAAATATAAATCTATTATTATAATTTTAAAAAAATATATAAGTTTACAAAAGTATCACTAAGTTGTATCCTGTTGAATGTTGATTCATGTATCAGTTTTACAGACCTCAGAAGGCATGTTACTTTAAAATACTATTAGGAATAAAGGTGATGAGTCCATCAAAAGCCTTTTAAATCATCGAACTGGAATAGTAGCACTGGTATTAACCTGAGTTGGGAACAGAGGACCATGTGGTAGAAAAGACATGCAAAGGAAAGTTTCCCCTTTCTTGAATTATAAGAGTTTTCTCAGGGGCAAAACTTCAAAATAGGTAATTTATTCATTCATTGGTATATTTACTCATTCATTCATTCAAGTACTTATTGAACAACCTCCATTTGCTAGTCACTATTCTAGTCATTGAGAATATAGAGATGAATACGATACAGTCTTCTTCCTTAAGAAGTTCACAATCTGGGAGAGGAGCATACAAAAATGGAAAAAATACTTAGAATATAATGATAAATATTAATATTTTGGCAAATATATGTAGAGAGTATGTGGAAGCATGTAAATAGATATCTGACCCAGTCTAGAGAAGGGTTTTCAGAAGAGATTGGCTCCTTCACTTAATTCTGAAGAATGAGTAGGAATAAGCCATGTAAAGAATGGGCTGTAGAAGTATTTTAAGCGGAGGAAATAGCACAGAAGTGAGGTAGACTATGGTGGATTTGGAGTAGTCAAAGTAGTAGTCAAGTAGTCAAGATGGCTGTAGTATAGAGCTGTGGTCCCCAACGCCCGGGCCACAGGCAGGTACTGGTCTGTGGCCTGTTAGGAAAACAAGTCCATGCATCACCGCCTGAGCTCTGCCTCCACCCTTCACCCCACCCCCATTTCCCCCTATCCATGGAAAAAATTGTCTTCCATGAAACCAGTCCCTGTTGCCAAAAATTTTGGGGACCACTGCTGTAGAGGACTAAGGGGACACTGTCAAAGATGAGGTTATAGAGATGGGCTAGGACTAGTCATGATGTGCTTTGTGGCCCATGTGCCTTAAGGTCTGCCAGAATTTGGAATGACTCTCCTCTTTGGGCAAAGACCATATTTTAATTATTTTAATCACAAAGAAATGGAAATTGCAAGATACCAAAAGGCAAGACTCTTTTTGCATGCCTTATTTTCATGGTTTTTGTTTTTTGTTTTTTTTTTGAGACAAGTTCTCACTCTCTCACCCAGGCTGGACTGCAATGAAGTGGCATGATCATAGCTCACTGCAGCCTCAAACTCCTGGGCTCAGGCAATTCTCCTGCCTCAGCTTCCTGAGTAGCTAGGACTATAGGCATATAGCACGACATGCAGCTAATTTTTAAAATTTTTTTAGAGATTGGGTCTTGCTATATTGCCCAAGCTGGTCTTGAACTCCTGGCCTCAAAGCAATCCTCCCACCTCAGCCTCCCAAAGTGTTGGGATTACAAGTGTGAGCCACTATGCCCAGCTTTGCATGCCCTATTAATTGTATTACTAAGTGCTATCCAGGAATTGCCTTGTGGTGGTTTAAATATTTTCACACATTCTTTGATGTTCTTTCCTTCAGAGGGTAGAACCTAATTCCTACACCCTTGAGTGTGGGCTATACATAGTAATTCATTTCTAAGGAGTAGAATGTGGCAGAAATGATGGTAGGTGACATCTAAGATTAGGATATTAAAGACACTGTGGCTTCCCTCCTTGCTATCTCTGTTGGGTTGCTTATTGGAGAACCTAACTGCCACAGTGTAAGGACACTTAAGTAGCTCAATGTAGAGGTCCATGTGGCAAGGAACTGAGGTCTCTTGACAACAGATATATGAAAGCAAGCTACCATCCTCACACAAGCCTTCAGATGACTACAGCCCCAACTGGCATCTTGACTGCATCATCTTGAGAACTGCTCAACTCACTCACTCCCAGGTTCCTGAATCTTAGCAATGGTGTGAGATAATAAATGTTTATTGTTTTAAGCCATTAAGTTTTAGAGTATTTAGTTACTCAGCAATAGATAATTGAAACACACAGCACAGCTGCTGGCCCTGTGCCTGAAAGTAAGATTTTTTTCACACACTTTCCAATCTCTAGGCTCTAGACCTGGGTTGTTTATTCCACTGTGGGCCTTTGACTGGTATAAGAGCCTACCTGTGACTCATAACCCAGTGGGCATGATATGGATAGGGATGAAACAAATAAAGAACCGTAGTGATACCAAAATCCCCAAATAGAGGGATTTTGACCAAGAACTTTATACATAATTATTGAAAAGAAACTTAACAGAGCATCTATAGATACTGCATAGCTCTCCTTTGTTATATAGATAAGTTAGCCTTTCTTTATAAAGGGCTCATCAATCTTGCTTAAGAAAATTCACTAACTACTAACTACTATCACTAACCCACCAACTTGCCAAAAGAAGAAAAAAATCATCATAGGATAGTTTGCATCACTTTTGCCTGGATAAAGATCATCTAGGGAAAGAGTAGAAAGAGAAGAGGGCTTAAGGGATCTCATCCATTTTATGATTTAAATGCCAACCTAAATTTGGCATTGAAATCTGTCCAAACCAATTCTCTTGAGCCCCAACTTCCCATATCAGCTGCCTCCCTGACATCTTCATTTCAGTGACTCAAAGGTATCTCAAACTTAAAATGTCTAACACAGAATTATTGATTCCCTACCCTGACAGTGGACTATCCAGTGGTATCCTTACCCACCCTGTTGTTCAAACTAGATACCTAGGAATCCACCTTGATTCCTCATTTCCTTTATCTTCCACATAAAATCTAATAGCAGTTCATGGTGATTTTTTTTTCCAAAACAAACCTTGAATTTACTGCTGTCTTCTTAGTACAGGCCACACACATATATATTCCATGGTTTGTTGCATCAGCCTCTTAACTGGCCTCACATACTATCTTATTTCCCAATCCCTTCTTTAGTTATCAGCAAGAAAAATTTTGTATTAAAATGACAATTGGTCACATTCTCCTACCTTAAACATTTCAATGGCTTTCTATTCATTTAAAATAAAATGGAAATTTTATCATCTCCAGCAAGGCCCTGTGTGATCTGGCCTTGTCTATTTTTCAACCTTCTCTCCACCACTCCTTTCCCTTGGTTGTGATGCCTCTGTCACACTGATCTTCCAGGGCCTCGAGCGCCTGTAAAACCCTCGTTTGCCTCAGTGCCTTCTTACATGCTTTTCTTTGTCAGGAATTTTACTATCCCATTCTTCATTAGAGAGTGCTTCTATTTTTTCATAGATATGGGTCTCACTATGTTGCTTAGGCTGGTCTCAAACTCCTGGCCTCAAGGGATCCTCCAGCCTTGGCCTCCCCAAGTGCTCGGATTATAGGCATGAACCACCACCCCCAGCTTTTTTGGGTTTTTTTTTGAGACAGGGTCTTGCTCTGTTGCCTGGGCTAGAGTGCAGTGACATCAACCTAGCTGACTGCCACTTAAAAGTCCTGGGCTCAAGCTATCATCTTGCCTCAGCCTCCTGAGTAGCTGGGACTATAGGCACACACCACTGTGCCGAGCAAAATAAATTTTGAGGAAAGTATTGGCAATTCTGGGTTAGCCAAGATTGGATTAGCATTAGTCATTGCTATTTAATATTTGTTCTTTTCCTCAAAGAAATTTACAAGTTCTTTGCAGCTTCAGATCATCCCAGGTTAGAATCTTTTATTAATTCGTTTCTTAAAAACATAACCTATTTTTCTGCTTTGCTCTCAATTATAATTATGTTTTTGCTTTAGAATAAAGGAACATGAAGAAGAAGAAGAAAGAAGGAGAAAACAAGAAGAAAAAGATGCTGAGGAAATAAAGCGACAGAATTCACTATATGAAATAGAAATGAGAAAAAAACTAGAAAAAAAAAAGAAAGAGATACATGAAAGCAGGAGACTGTTTTTTGTAAGTTAAAAGTGCAAAAGTACAAAAATGTACAAAATCAAATGCCTAACTTTTTTATTTATGCATAATATTTGTACATATTTGGGGGGTATATGTGTGGTATTTTGGTAACTGCAGCAATATGTAATGATCACATCAGGGTTATCTGTGATCTCGAATATATTTCTTTGTGTTGGGAACAATTGAAATCTCTTCTAGTTATTTGGAAATATACAATATATTGTTTTTAACTGTAGTCACCCTACTGTGCTATCAAACACTAGCACTTATTCCTACTATCTAACTGTATGCTTGTACATTCCCCACTCCCCAGCACCCTTCCCAGTAACTATCATTCTACTCTCTACCTCCCATGACATCATCTTTATCATGGGCCCAGCACACTTCCGCTGTGCGACTCTGCTATCTTCCTATTTAGTTCCCACATATGAGTGAGAACATGCAATATTTGTCTTTCTGTGCCTCAAAATGCCTAATGTCTAATATATTTTTAAAAAAAATAGTAGAGCATAAGTTTTCAAATTTGTAAAATTAGCCTTTGGTTGCTAGGAATGCATTATAGAGATGTATTCTTTATTCTTTTTTTTTCTTTTTTGAGACAGAGTCTCACTGTATTGCCCTGCCTAGAGTGCCGTGGCATCAGCCTAGCTCACAGCAACCTCAAACTCCTGGGCTCAATCAATCCTCCTGCCTCAGCTCCCCAAACAGCTGGGACTACAGTTGCATGCCACCATGCCTGGCTTATTTTTTCTGTTTTTAGTAGAGACAGGATCTCACTCTTGCTCAGGCTGATCTCAAACTCCTGAGCTCAAGAGATCTTCCTGCCTTGGCCTCCCAGAGTGCTAGAATTACAGGTGTGAACCACTGCACCCGGCCCACTTCCAAGTTCTAATTTTAGCTGTTTCTTCCGTTAGAAAATTGTAATATTCTATATTTAGATGTTAAAAATACATATTAGGTTGTAAAAGATATACATCTTGAATTTATCAGTTTGAGATATTTCCTGCCTTTTTGTCCTGGTAGTTGAGGATTTAGCTCTTTTCCATTATTTCCCTCTTCTCCTCCTCTCCTCCCCAACAAATAATTGTCACAATTTTACTTAAATCATTATTATGATTATTTAAATATTTTTGTCTGCAGAGCCAAGTAATATACTGTGGTTATATTTCTTTGCTTGCATAAATGTTTATTTTTCTATGATTAAAATAATTTCTTTGTTTTCATTTGCTCTGATGACTATATACCTCAATTTTTTCCATATGCTCAGTAAGTTCTGTCAAATGTATATTGATATTAGTTTTCAAATGTTCAACTAAGTAATATTAAATTATTTATGTTGTTGTTTTTCTTGAAACTTGCCCATCCAGAGTCCTCCATCCTTCCCTTTCTTCTGGAGTGCTTACACACTAGGCCTTCTGCACAGCTGTTGTCCTGGGACTTTCCTCTGCCACTTTCTGGGGCCATACCTCCTATTTCCTGAATCTTATATCTTCTGTTTTCTTGGTTTATTCTCTCATCTTGTTGAAATACATCTTTGAGTAGGTTCCTAAGAAACAGGGTATGGGAGGTAAATTTTTTGAATTATCTGAAAAGGTAATCTTCTAAAGTCTTATTTGATTGGTTTGACTGGATATAGAATACTGGGTTCAGAATTTGGAATTTTGTATTCATTGTTTCATATTCCTCTAGCATCCAGTATTGCTGTTGAGACGTATGATGCCATTTATGGTCTGTATCAGATATATATAATAATTTTTTGTTTTTTTTCTTTTTCTTCTCTTTCTCTTTCTCTGAATGCTTTTAGGCTCGTCTTTATCTCTGGTGTTCTAAAACTTCACAGTGATCTGCCTTGGAGGACATGCCTTCATTCATTTTGCTGGGCATTCTGTTGATGGTTTTGTTGTGGAAACTCATATTCCTTTCATCCTGAGAACTTTTCTTGTTTCATCTTTTGGATAATTTTTTTTTTTTTTTTTTGACACAGAGTCTCACTCTGTTGCCTGGGCTAGAGTGCCATGGTGTCAGCCTAGCTCACAGCAACCTCAAACTCCTGGGCACAAGCGATCCTTCTGCCTCAGCCTCCTGAGTAGCTGGGACTATAGGCATGCACCACTATGCCCGGCTAATTTTTTCTATATATTTTGAGTTGGCCAATTAATTTCTTTCTATTTTTTTTAGTAGAGACGGGGTCTCGCTCTTGCTCAGGCTGGTTTTGAACTCCTGACCTTGAGCTATCCACCTGCCTTGGCCTCCCAGAGTGCTAGGATTACAGGTGTGAGCCACCGCGCCCTGCCTCTTTTGGATAATTTTGTCCCTTTCAATTTTGTCTCTTCTATTGTTCTATAACCCCTCTGATAGATATTGGACTTTCTGAATTGATGCTCTAATTTTAAAATATCTTTTTGCATTAGTTAGGAAAAGCGTACAGTAGAAAACCAATAGTAGCTTAAATAAGTACAGGCTTAAAATTGCAGGAGTGCTCATTACAAATCTGGTAATGGCATTTCCAGAGTCAACAGGGACTGAGATACCTCTTTTTTTACTCTGTTATTCTTAGAACATAGATGGCATCGATCCTCAAGGTTACCTCATGCCCTGAATGGCAGCTGGAATTCTAGCTCTGATGTCCACATTCTGGACAGCAAGAAGGGAGAAAGGGTGAAGATCATTCCAATTTTAGTATATGTGCTGCCGAAGTGAGCACGAAAGGGTGAAGATCAAAAGGGAGTGCCTTATCTATTCTCCTTCTAAGGAACTTTCCCAGAAGTCCCACTTAACAATTTCCACAAAATCCCATTGGTTATGATTTTGTTACACCTAGGTTAAAAGAAAGCTTGGAAATACAGTCTCCTAGCTGAGCATATTTTCACGCTGAATAAAATTTGAGTTCTGCTACTAATGAAGCACAGAGGAAAGAATTTTGGGTAGGCAACTAATTGCTTCTACCATTTTTTTGTTGTTGTTGTTCTGCTTTGAAAGTAGTCCTCAACTTTGTATTCTAAGGCTTCTATTGAATTTTTATTTTAGCTATCAAAGTTTTAATTTTTTTTTTTCTTTTTTTGAGACAGAGTCTCACTCTGTTGCCCAGGCTAGAGTGTTGTGGCATCAGCCTAACTCACAGCAACCTCAAATTCCTGGGCTCAAGCGATCCTTCTGCCTCAGCCTGCCGAGTAGCTGGGACTACAGGCATGTGCCACCATGCCTGGCTAATTTTTTCTATATATTTTGAGTTGGCTAATTAATTTGTTCTATTTTTTTTAGTACAGACAGGGTCTCGCTCTTGCTCAGGCTGGTTTCGAACTCCCGACCTTGAGCGATCCTCCCGCCTTGGCCTCCCAGAGTGCTAGGATTACAGGCGTGAGCCACCACGCCTGGCCCAACGTTTTAATTTTTTCTCATAATTTTATTGCTTCTTTTTCATAAATTCTTGTTCTTGGTTCGTGGGTACAATAATTGTTATCTCTCCAAGTCACTTTGGAGTAGAATAGACCTAGTTTTGGATGCTAACTCTGCCATTGACTAGTTATGTGAGCTTGAGCTGAAGCTTTCAATTTTCAAAAATAAGAATTAATGTGTTAATTAACTCTATATTGTTTCCTATTATAAAATGTCTGTATGGATATTAGAATAAACTTGGAAAAAACAGCAAAATAAAACTTTTAAGGAATCATTCAAAATAATCACTTATAGCAGTTTGGTGTTGTCATTACTTTATCATATTGACCATATTGACCAATATATTTCCTGACCAGATTATAGGCTAACCCATAAAACAGAACATTAGTTAAGAATTCTAGGCACATACTAGACCCTGAGTTATAAATATTTTGGTAGATTAAATGCTGCACCTAACAACTTTCACCTTGAATTGGTTTCTACTTACAATAACAGAATCACCAATATATTAATATCTATATACTCAGGGTATTGTGTTCAAAGACACCTGTTTTTATGATGGCTAACTCAGGCTGGGATGATAGAACAGTTACTAATATGAACAGATTTTTATTTTTTGTTTTAAAAACTAGTGACCTATTTTTTAAAATTTTGTTAGAATACACATCTGTAGTTTCTTGTATATATGCAAAAAGAAAGTCTGGATAAGAAACTAGTAATCATGATTGAGTCTAGAGGGGAAATTTGGAAGAGACAGTGGATGGAGTGGAAGGATACTTTACACTGTGTATGTTAAAAATATTTAAAATTTTTGATCCATGTGACTAGATTATTATTTAAACATTAAATGAAAATTATATTTAATGTAGTTTTCTGATTACGCAATTATTTTAAATTATATATTTCTAACAAAATAAGATATTTGGAAAGAAATACTGAAAAGCATTAACAAGGTGTAAAATTCACTCATTATCTCATATCCCAGAGATAACTACTGTTAACATTGACATATTTCCTCTAGTCATATATATATTATAAAGCTGTACTTGTATGTATTTGTGAAATTGGAATATATTATATAATGCTTTATATTCTGCTTTCTCCTCCCACTTATTGATTATACTATTTGTATCATTCTATGTCATTGAGAGTATGATTTAGTTAACCGTTTCTCTATTATTAAATATTTAGAAGCTGTTTCCAATTTTTTGCTGAGTAACTTTGAGATGAAGTACATGGTACATAAACCTTTATGCACATCTCTGATCATCTCTTTGGGATAAATTTCTAGGAGAGAAGTAACTGGGTCAGAAACTATGACCATTTGATAGGTTCTTGTTAGATATTGACATGTTGAAAGATATTTTTCTTTGTGATAGGATAATATACAATTTTTTCCCCCAAGGAACATATGCATGATAAAAATATCATCAAAGCTGTAGAACAGCAGCAGCAAGAAGAGGAAAATGAAAAGATTAGAAAATTTATCAAAGCAAAAAAGCATCTCATACAAATGGGGAAAGAAAAAGAAGCTGA
Organism: Lepilemur septentrionalis; assembly: GCA_963573855.1. Taxonomy (NCBI): domain Eukaryota; kingdom Metazoa; phylum Chordata; class Mammalia; order Primates; family Lepilemuridae; genus Lepilemur; species Lepilemur septentrionalis. The sequence goes on from CAUYMX010042753.1 coordinate 9,925, forward strand.
AACACACAGGTAGGCTTTTACAATAATTTGTAGGTCAGGTGCTGCAGTGCCTTGCGGCCTGTAGTTCTAGCTATTTGGGAGGCTGAGGCAGAAGGATCGCTTGAGTCCAGGAGTTCCAAGCTACAGTGAGCTATGATCGTGCCACTGCACTCCAGCCTGGGTGTTATATATTTAGAGACCCTGCCTCTAAATATATAAATAAATAAGTAAATAATAATTTGTATAATTAATAAAGTACTATCTGAAATTATATTACTACAAATCAGAAGTTGTGATATAAGAGTTGTCTTTAGCAAGAGAAGTCTTAGTATATTATATATGAGTAAAGTGTTTGGTTACTTAACTATTACAGATGGGACATGTGAGTTGAGGTACCCCTGGCATATCCAGAACGTTATCTGGTAGATAGTTGGAAATACTGGTCTGCTTTATGAGAGGGATATGAGCTGGAGATGGCTTTGTGAGCCATTGGTATATAAGTGGTAGTTTGAGTTGTGGATACAGATGAGCTCACCTAGGGTGAATGGGTAAGAAATGAAGGTTACATAGTCCCTGAGGAACTCCATATTTAAGGGTCAAATAGACAAAAAAGATAATGTAAAGACCAAAGAATAGTTTCTAGAGACTGGAGAAAAACCAGAGAAACATCAGAGGAGATGAGTTTTCAGTAAGAAGCAGGCATCATCCAAGATCAAGGAGCCAACAGCAAAAAAATTAAAAAAAAAAAAAAAAAGAAGCAATCATCAGTGTTAGGTCAATAGAAGGATTAAGTAAGGTTTTAAGAAAATCAAGCGTCCAACAGATTTAGAGATCATTGCTTACTTTAGTGAGCAGTTTGTGATAGGGTAGAGAGAGAAGAGTAGGAGGCCAAGTTGCAGTACAGGGTGTTTCTGTCTAGATCACGCTTTTTCCTCTTGCAAAATCTTCTGGTGGCTTCACATTTCACTTAGAGTCTAACAATGGCCCATAAGGCTCTATACCCACCCTACTTCCCAGCTGATCCAAGCCTCGTCTCTCAGACCTCATCTCTTACTGTTCTCTCCTCTCCCTCTTCTCAACTACACTGGACTTCTCTATCTTCTCTAGGCAATGCCACCTCCAGAGAACACATAGCTTACTCCCTTAACTCTTACAGATCTTTACTTAAATATTGCCATTGAGACTTTCCATGACCACCTTATTTGAAATTACATCTCTTCCCCAACTGCTTATGATTTTAACTGCTTTCTTTCTCCTTGTTGCTTGATATATGGCACTATATATTTTAATCATTTATTTTATTATCCCTCTCCTGCAGCAATAATGAAAGCTCCATGAGGGCAGAGATTTTTATTTTATTTATTATTTAAAAAATTATTTTAGAGGCACAGTGCAGTGGCTATTCACAAGCATGATCTTAGTGTACTACAGCCTGGAAATCTTGGGCTCAAGCAATCCTTCTGCCTCAGCCCCCTGAGTAGCTGGGACTACAGGTGTGCTCACCATGCCCAGCTAATTTTTTAATTTTTTTTTTATACAGACAAGATCTTGCTGTTGCCCAGGCTGGTCTCGACTCCTGGCCTCAAGCAATCCTCTAGCTTCAGCCCAGGTGTGAGCCACTGCACCCAGCCTGTGCCACCTATTAGTGTTTTTGCTCACTGTTATGTCCCCAGCACCTTGAATAGTGTCAGGCACATAGTGAGCAATCAATACATGTATTTAAAATATTGTTTTTTGAAATTCTAACTGAAATGTCATCATTTCTCTGAAAGCCTTCTTTTTCTTCTCCTCTGTCCATATCTCTGTCTAGCTTTTTCATGGCATTTATCACCCTTTGCCTTTTATAGTTATTTGCATAAATATTTTGCTCCATTTTAGATTGTAATTTCCTTGGGGTATGCACTGCATCCTTTCTCATCATTTCTTACACGCTGTTGCTTTGCAAATTCACTCAATAAATTAGTGAATTTGTCACAACTGAAGTATTTTTTTGCCCAATTTAATAAATAAATATGCACCCATTTCTTTAACAAAATATATTTTTTGTTATGATGTACCAGGCACACGCTTGGCCCTGGACTAGACAGAGGACTCATTCAATCCCTGACCTGAGGCATCTCATGGTATAAAGGGAGTGAGACATACAAACAAATCAAGTCAACAAAGTGCTATGAATAAATGCCAGACAGAGTATTATGAGGGTGGATTTTGATAACTTTCACTAAATATTTTCTTTTTTCTTTTCTCTTTTCCTTTTTTTCCTATCAGGTCAGTTTCGCCAGATTTTTTTCTTTGTATTTATTTTATTTTTATTTTGTATTTTTTGTAGAGACAGGGTCTGACTATGTTGCTCAGGGTGGTTTTGGTCTCCTGGCCTCAATTGATCCTTCCGCCTCCACTTCCTAAAAAGCTGGGAATACAAGTACGAGCCACCATACCTAGCCCTTTCTAAATATTTTCTTGGTTTTATTTACAAAAAGGCCTTTTATAGCCTAAGCCTCCAATGCTAAAGTAAGCAGGGTAGTCTCATAAAGTACTTTAAAATATTTTTCAATATAGAGAATTTTAACATCTCTTTCTAAACACATACACACACAAAGATCATATTGTATGTTTAAACTATATGTTTCTTTATATTTAAAAAATAATTTCCACTTAATCAGTGTATACAAGGAGCAATGGGGCTCCTTTTAGTTTTCTAAAAGACTGTAAAGTATCTGAGACTCCCTAATTAAATTATTTTGGCTCCATTGCAAATCTGTTCATGAAGATTTGACAAGTATGGTATTTTGTTGTAGGCTAATGGAGGAACGGAGAGAAAGAATAAATAATCTCCTGAGTGAACTAATGAAAGAGAAACTTGACAATGAAGATTTGATTATTGCTAGAGATATTGCAGAAGCTGAGGCTGAATGGGAAAAAAGAGAAGGAGAAAAATATGAAAAAAACAAAGAAGAATTAAAAGCGATTGCAGAATATAGAGCCATTGTGGTAAACAATTTAATTATGACAAATAAAAACCGAAAAGACAAATTTAAGACCTTTCCACTGTGGTTTCTACCCCCTCTGCTTCTCTAACTAAAAACTAGAAGAGATGTGAAAAACAATGTATGAATTATATTTTTGAAATCAGATGTTTACTTTTTGTCACCCCCCCCCCCAATATAGGGTCTCACTCTGTTGCCCAGGCTAGAGTACAGTGGTGCAATTATAGCTCACTGCTTATAAGGCAATTATAGCCTTAAACTCCTGGGCTCAAACAATCCTTCTGCCCCAGTCTTCCCAGAAGCTTGGGATTACAGGCATGAGCCACCACACCCCGTCTCTTTACTCTTTGTAAGAGAAGATGACATGACATTCAATTATAAGAAAGATATTTATAGATGCAAAGTAATAATCTCTTCTGTTTCAGAGCCATCTGAAATGCAAATATTTTTATTAGTATATTTTTCATTTGAATATATTCAAGACAAATCACATAAAAATTACCCTATTATATTTCCATGTGTGTATCTATATATATTTTGGAGACAGGGTCTCAATCTGTTGCCCAGGTCAGAGCGCAGTGGTGTCATTATAGCTCACTGCAACCTCAAAGTCCTGGCTCAAGTGATCCTCCTGTCTCAGCCTTCCAAAGTGCTAGGATTATAGGTGTGAGCCATTGCGCCTGGCCTGTATTTTTTAATCTTTGAGAATTTATCTCTTATGTAACTGCTTGTCATAACATTTAAATTGGCTAGTTTATAAATTTTGTAGCAATTAATTTTTTACCTACAAATATTTCCTTACCTTGAGAAGATCTTGCTTTTCAGTTCTTGTATTTTTTTTTAAACCAATAGAGATTGTCCTTTATCACTTGTGTGTTTCCTGGTATTTCAGAAATAGAACACAACCCATGGGAATCAACCCAGGTGTATACAGTTTTCTGCTCCTGCATTGCTCCTGGTTGACACTCCTAACTCAGTGTATTTTCATATAGGACTGGTTGCTAAAACTGGTTTTAATTTGTTTCCTTTGCCTTCTTTGCCAAACATCTAGATGAAAAATAAAGAGGAAGAAGAAAGACAAAGAAAAATAGAGGCTCAAGAACAATTGCTGGCTCTCATGAAAGCAGATCAGGTTTTCAGGGAACATGAAAAGGAGAAAAAACGCAAAGCTGATAAAGAACGCCGAGAAGTTCAAGATTCCCATATTCAGCAAATGGTAATTGTTCCTGAATGTTTATATTTATTTTAGCAATAAATATGTAAGTTTTCTATCTCTCAAGCAGTTTCTTTTATTGGATAAGAACAAGCAGTCATTCTGGTTGATAAAATATGTAAAAAATGTAAGGTTAATTTCTGATTTTATCTCCATTGAAGTTCCCATACTTGTTTTATCTTTTACACATATGTTTATCCTTCTTTAATGTCTATTATGCTTTAGTAAATACTAAAGAAAATACAAATGGGCCAGGCGCGGTGGCTCATACCTGTAATCCTAGCACTCTGGGAGGCTGAGGCAGGAGGATTGCTCAAGTTCAGGAGTTCGAAACCAGCCTGAGCAAGAGTGAAACTCTGTCTCTACTAAAAATAGAAAGAAATTAATTGGCCAACTAAAAATATATAGAAAAAATTAGCCAGGCATGGTGGCACATGCCTGTAGTCCCAGCTGCTCGGGAGGCTGAGGCAGGACGATCACTTGAGCCCAGGAGTTTGAGGTTGCTGTGAGCTAGGCTGATGCCACGGTACTCTAGCCTGGGCAACAGAGTAAGACTCTTTAAAAAAAAAAAAAAAAAAAGAAAAAAAAGAAAAAAAGAAAATACAAATGCATATGGCAGACTATGATGCTCATCTTCCTTGTTTTACTTTTTTTACTTTTTATAACTAGAGACAATGTTGATTGGGATCTCATAGGTTTCAGATTTGAGGTGAATGGGGTTGTCATAGATTTGAAAACATGTGTGGAGAGTCTGGCATCCAATCATTTGTGACTAAAACCTGTTTCCAAATGGCTGTACCATTTTCCATTTCTACCAGCAATATATGGGAATACAATTTCCTCCATATCCTCGCCAACACTTGATATTGTCATCCTTTAATTTTAACTATTCTAGTGTAGTGATATCTCATGACTTTATTTTGTATTTCCCTAATGGCCAAAGATAGACAACATCTTTTCATGTCCTTGCTAGCCATTTGAATGCTTTTTTTTGTGAAGTGTCTATTTAAACCTCTAGCCAATTATTTAATTGTATTGTTTTCTTATTGTTGAGTTTAACTTTTTTTTTTTTTTTTTTTTGAGACAGAGTCTCACTGTGTTGCCCTGGCTAGAGGGCTGTAGTGTCAGCCTAGCTCACAGCAACCGCAGACTCCTGGGCTCAAGCAATCCTTCTGCGTCAGCCTCCCACGTAACTGGGACTACAGGCATGTGCCACCATGCCCGGCTAATTTTTTTTTAGTTGGCCAATTAATTTCTTCATATTTTTAGTAGACATGGGGGTCTCGCTCTTGCTCAGGCTGGTTTCAAACTCCTGACCTTGAGTGACCCGCCTGCCTTGGCCTCCCACAGTGTTAGGATTGCAGGCATGAGCCACCGCACCTGGCCTAACCTATTTTTTATTGTAGTAAAATATGCATAACGTAAAATTTACCATTTTAAGCATTTTTTTTTTTTTT
>CAUYMX010042754.1:0-18619 GCA_963573855.1 Lepilemur septentrionalis
TTTTTTTTTTTTTGAGACAGAGTCTCACTCTTTTGACTCAGCTAGAGTGCCATGGCATCAGCCTAGCTCACAGCAACCTCAAACTCCTGGGCTCAAGGGATCCTTCTGCCTCAGCCTCCCGAGTAGCTGGGACTACAGGCATGTGCCACCATGCCCAGCTAATTTTTTTCTATGTGTTTTTAGTTGGCCAATTAGTTTCTTTCTATTTTTAGTAGAGACAGGGTCTCACTCTTGCTCAGGCTGGTTTCGAACTCCTGACCTTGAGCAATCCGCCCGCCTCGGCCTCCCAGAGTGCTAGGATTACAGGCGTGAGCCACCACGCCTGACTAAATTTCTCATTATAGCCAAATACATTGATATTTGTCTTAGTCCCTTCAGGCTGCTATAACAAAATACTTTAGATTGTGTGGCTTATAAACAATGAAATTTTTTCTCACAGTCCTAGAAGCTGGGAAGTCCAAGATGTAAGGCACTGGCAGATTCTGTGTATAGTGAGGGCCCGTTTTCTCAGAGATGGTGTCTTCTGCATCCTTACCTGGTGAAAGGAGCAAACAAGCTCCCTGAGGCCTCTTTTATAAGGGCGCTAATCCTATTCACCAGGGCTCTGCCCTCCTGACTTTTTTTTTTGAGACAGAGTCTCACTCTGTTGCCCTGGGTAGAGTGCCGTGGCGTCAGCCTAGCTCACAGCAACCTCAAACTCCTGGGCTCAAGCTATCCTCTTGCCTTGGCCTTCTGAGTAACTAACTGGGACTACAGGTGCAAGCCACAACGCATGGATAATTTGCTATTTTTAGTAGAGACGGGGGTCTTGCTCTTGCTCAGGCTGGTCTTGAACTCCTGAACTAAAGTAATCCTCCCACCTTGGCCTCCCAGAGTGCTAGGATTAAAGGTGTGAGCCACCACCCTGGGCCTGCCCTTCTGACTTAATCATCTCCCAAATGTCCCACCTCTTAATAGCATCACCTTAAAGGTAAGCTTTCAACATATGAATTTTGGGGGTGGGAACACAAAATTCAGACCATAGCAGTACTATTGTTTACATATCAATCTTCTGTTACTGCCATGAAAGCCTGGGCTCTTAGAAAATTGACAAAATTAGTACAAATGAAGACTCACCACAAAAATGATGACTTCAGCAAGGTAAATGCCATATTGACAAGCCAGCCAATACTCTTCTTCTTCACCACGTGCCTCCTTTTAGTGTTCATAAGAGGCTTCATCTGGGCAATGATGAACAATTAAACCTTACATACACAGAAGGTAATGATTGACTCTTGATCTGGCAATAGTTAAGAGAGGGGATGGCTGGAGATGGACTGATAGGGGTGGGGAGAAGAAGGAAGGTAAGCGGAGGTGTGAAAAAGAAGTGATCAAAAACATTCCCTCCTACCTGGTTCTGATAGTTTACATGAATCATGAAAGAGTCCTTCAACTCAGCCTAGGGATACAGAGCACAGGACTACTGCACACATTTCCTTCATCTCATCCAATTATCCAGGAGTGTGAAGACAGAATAAAAGGTAATCTTTCTCATATGTGGTAGGTTAGCCCAAGGTAAGTTAAGATTTAGAACAGCACAATTACCTTAAATATGAGGAGTTTGCTTGAAGATATTTGATTACTATCAAATACATTTTGTAAGACCAATGTTTGATTTAAAAAAGAAAAGTTTGTTTTTGATTTTAATAACTGCAAAATTCTGCTAAAGAAAGAAATCAGAAAAATCTACTCAAATCCAAGCTTGGGTAAATAAGATATGGAATGATAAGATACGACACTGATTTATTGTAAATTAAAACACATTTTCAACTCAAGTATAAGTCATTTTTTATTTTTTAAAATATAGGATGACTTTTATAAAAGGCCAACATTTTAAAGGCAACTATAAAATAAGCCATAAAGCCAAAGGATGATTTTTAAACATGGTAATATGGCATAGAATAAAGTGAGTTATAAATATCTGGATTAGTATCTAAGAACAAAATTGTCGTTGGAGACATTTATGTAAAGTAACCTGCAATGTATACTATTTTGTTGCTAAAAAAATGTTTTATAATAGAGAGGTCTAAAAACTGCTTATTGATTAGCTACACTGTGTAAAGGACCATTTTATGGGAATTTGAACACCCATATTATATTATGAAATAGTCTTTCCCTCAAGCTTGGATTCCAGTTGAGGGAGAAAAGGAATACATAAAAATTTCATGAACTTTACATAATACCTGACAAATATGAGCAATAAAAATAATATTGATAAATTTTTAGTTCTTAAAATATTTTTATGGAAATAGAGCTATTAAAAAATTGAAAAGGTTCTTTACTTTTTCTTCCTTAAGTGTATTAACACCTTTATTTTAATATTAAAAAAACTTCTTTCAAAAAAATTTTTAAAAAGTAAGGAATGGTCAGGGAGGGAGGAAAAACTTCTCCTCTATCATCTTAATTACTGTAATTGGGAGTGTGTGAATTAAATTAACAAAAGAGAGATTAACAAGAGAAAAGGCACACAATTGTTATTAATATTTATGAGCCCTTGAGTTCAAGGAAAAGAAGTGAAACTCAAAGAAATTAGCCTCAGGGGCTCATATGCCCTTTTAACAATGAAAAGAGCATTTGGGTTTAAAGGAATGATAATTTGTGGGGAAGTGACTAGGAAATACATGAAGGAGCAAATGGAAGATAGGGTTATTTTAGTAAGATTTGCTTATGCAAACTCATCTTGGTATTGACACTTATCTTGAGGATACAGCAACTCTCCTCTTACTGGTCAAGGGGAGTGTGGGTATGTGGCATCTTCACTAAAGGAAAATTTATACCCTGTTTTTAGGCAGATGGGGGAGGACAGAAAATTCTTCCCACATCTGTTGATCGTCAATTGCCTTTAGTGCAAAATCATCCTTATGCCGAAGTGCCATGTTTTGGGGTAGCATATTCTGGACCCCTTTGGCCCACTATAGCCTACCCTGATGGCTAAGTTCAGTGCTTGTGATAGGAATATTGAGAAAGAAGATTGCTCTGTGGACTTCACAAACACAGAACATGACTCCTCAGAAAGTGATGACAAATTCTGCTATATCCTATATAAAATTCTGAAATAAGTTTATTTAAAATTTGTAGAACTTTAAGGCCCCCAGTACCCAAGGGATATACATAATGATAAATATATTGATTAATCACTGTTATTGCACTGATCCCCAGTAACATAGGAATAGATATTTTTATTTTAAAAAAATAACATTTTTTATTGATTATGAGATAATACATGCTGCTCACAATTAGGAAATTAGTAAAGTTCAAGAAAAAAAAAAATCCCATCATCCAGAGATAACATTGCTGTGAACATTTTCCCACGTTAATCTCCCGCCTTTAAAATTTTTTTTAAGTATATTTAAGAAAATGTAGCTGGGATGGCAAAACAATTCATTTTGAATACCAAGTCTGATTAGTAGGTAGTGAAGCATGGGTGTGGAATACTGCCAAAACTCAGTCCAGTCTGTACTTTTTGATATCAAAAAGTACTTAAAATTTATCAATTTGCCAAGTCACTGTTTGTTATAATTTGAATGTGTCTTCCAAAATTCATTTGCTGGCTGGGCACGGTGGCTCGTGCCTGTAATCCTAGCACTCTGGGAGGCCAAGGCGGGTGGATCAGTCAAAGTCAGGAGTTCAAAACCAGCCTGAGCAAGAGTGAGACTCTGCCTCTACTAAAAAATAGAAAGAAATTAATTGTCCAACTAAAAATATATAGAAAAAATTAGCCGGGCATGGTGGCGCATGCCTGTAGTCCCAACTACTCAGAAGGCTGAGGCAGAAGGATTGCTTGAGCCCAGCAGTTTGAGTTGCTGCGAGCGAGGCTGATGTCATGGCACTCTACTAGCCCGGGCAACAGAGTGAGACTCTGTCTCAAAAAAAAAAAAAAATTGTACGCTGAAACTTAATTGCCAATGTGATAGTATTAAAAGGTGGGGCCTTTTGAAGGTGATTAAGTTGTGGGGATGGAGTCCTCAAGAATCGGATTAACAACCTTATAAAAGGGCTGGAGGGAAGTAGGTAGACCCTTTTTGTCCTTCCCTACCTTCTGCCATGTGACAACACAGAGTTCAAGGTGCCATACTATAAGCAGAGACCAGGCACTCAACAGATACTGAACATGCCAGCGCCTTGCTCTTGGACTTCCCACCCTCCAGAGCTGTGAGGAATACATTTCTGTCCTTTCTACTTTACCCAATCTCAGATATTTTGTTATTGCAGCACAGTTGGACTAAGACACTGTTTTGATGATTGCTGAGAACAGAATGGCAATTGGCTTTTCCTCTTTATTAGAATTCCTTGATTACATTTTAACAACTTTATTCAGATATAATTCACATACTATACAATTGACAATTCAAAATATACAATTCAATTGTTTTTGGTGTATTTACAGAGTTTTGCAACCAATGCCATAATCTAAGTTTAGAACATTTTTATCAACCTAAATAGAAACCTCATACCCTTTAGCAGCCATTCTTCATTTGGCACCAGTTTCACCAGCCCTAGACTATTCATAATCTATTTTCTGTCTCTAAAGTTTTGCCTATTCTGGACATTTCATATAAATGGAACCTTACAATATGTGATCTTGTGTGACTGGCTTCTTTCACTTAGCATGATATTTTCAAGGTTCATCCATGTAGCATGTATCTGTAGTATTTCACTTATTTTTATTGTCAAATAATATTTCATTGTATGGATAGATCATATTTTACTTCTCTCTTCATCAGTTGATGCACATTTGAGTTATTATTACTTTTCGATTATCATTAATACTGCTGCTATGAATATTTGTGCACAAGTTCTTGTGTGGACATATACTCTCATTTCTTTTGGGTCTCCACGTAACAGTGGAATTGCTTGGTCCTATGGTTATATGTTTAACGTTTTGAAGAATTGCCAGACTGTTTTCCAAATCACATCACACCAGCAATGTATTAGAGTTCTGATTTCTTCATATCCTCTCCAACACTTGTTTCTATCTGCCTTTTTTATTATAGCCATCCTAGTGGGTATAAGGTAGCGACTCATTATGGTTTTGATTTGCATTTCCCTGATGGCTAATGATGTTGATCATCTTTTCATGTACCTATTGGCCATTTGTCTATGTTCTTTAGAAAAATGTCTTCCAGATCCTTTGTTCAGTTTTAAATTGAATCATCTTGGCCGGGCACGGTGGCGCATGCCTGTAATCCTAGCACTCTGGGAGGCTGAGGCGGGCGGATCGCTCAAGGTCAGGAGTTCCAGACCAGCCTGAGCAAAAGCGAGACCCCATCTCTATCAAAAATAGAAAGAAATGAATTGGCCAACTAAAATATATAGAAAAAAATTAGCTGGGCATGGTGGCACATGCCTGTAGTCCCAGCTACTTGGGAGGCTGAGGCAGAAGGATTGCTTGAGCCCAGGAGTTTGAGGTTGCTGTGAGCTAGGCTGATGCCACGGCACTCTAGCCCAGGCAGCAAAGTGAGACTCTGTCTCAAAAAAAAAAAAAAAATTGAATCATCTTTTCATTATTGAATCATTTTATATATTCTGGAGATGAGGTCCTTATCAGATGTGTGGTTTGTAAATATTTTCTTCTATTCTGTGGCTTATCTTTTCTCTTTCTTGATATGTCCATGTTAGCATAATTTTGTTTTTACAAATATTTTTAATTTTTATAAATTTGTTTTTGTTGGTGGTGGTGGTTTGGTATTACATCTAGAAAGATTTTGCTTAATTCAAAGTCATGAAAATTTATCCATATATTTTCCTTTTTAAAATTTTCTTTTCTTTCTTTTTTCTTTTTTTGGGACAGTCTTTCTCTGTCACCCCAGGTAGAGTGCAGTGGCATGATCATAGCTCACTGTAACCTCAAACTCCTGAGCTCAAGTAATCCTCCTGCCTTAGCCTCCCTAGTAGCTGGGACTACAGGCACATGCCACCACACCTGGCTATTTTTTTCTGTTTTTGGTAGAGACAGGGTCTTCCTGTCACTCAAGCTGGTCTTGAACTCCTGACCTCAAGTGATCCTCCTGCCTCCTGGATTCCTAGAATGCTAGGATTACAGGTGGGAGCCACTGTGCCCAGCCTATCCCTATATTTTCTTCTAACAGTTTTATAGTTTTAGCTCTTATATTTAGGCCTATAATAAAGACAGTGTGTTACTGGCATAATAATGGATATACAGATCAGTGAAATAGAACTGGGAGTCCAGTAATATTCTCTTATGGTTAGGATCTGTTAATTTTTTTTTTTTTTTGAGACAGGGTATTGCTCTATTGCTCAGGCTAGACCTTATAATTACAGAGCAATACAGATTATGTATTTGTGTACTTACTATTACCAGTGAGTTGTATACTTTTTTTTTAGACAGGGTCTCACTCTGCTGCCTGGGCTAGAGTGCAGTGGCATGATCATAGCTTACTGCAGCCTCAAACTCCTAAGCTCAGGCAATCCTCCTGCCTCAGTCTCCTGAGTAGCTGTGACTACAGGGACATAGCACCATGCCTGGCTATTTTTTTATTTTTTATAGAGACAGAATCTCACTAACCTGGTCTCAAACTCCTGGGTTCAAGCTACCCTCCAGCCTCAGCCTCCCAAAGTGCTAGGATTATAGGTATGAGCCACCACATCCAGCCATTCAGATGATTTCTTATTGTCCATTAACATCCTTTTCTTTCAGATTGAAGAACTTCTTTTAGCGTTTCTTACAGGACAGGTCTGGTGTTGATGAAATCCCTCAGCTTTTGTTTGCCTAACAAAGTCTATTTCTCCTTCATGTTTGAAGGATATTTTTGCAGGATATGATATTCTAGGGTTAAATTTCTTTTTCTACAGCACTTTGAATATGTCATGACATTCTCTCCTGGCCTGTAAGGTTTCCACTGAGAAGTGTGCTGCCAGATATATTAGAGTTCCTTTGTATATATATTTTTTCTTTTTTCTTGCTTCTCTTAGGACTTTTTCTTTATCCATGCCTTTTGGGAGCTTGATTATTAAATGCCTTGAGGTAGTCTTGTTTGGGTTAAATCTGCTTTGTGTTCTATGATCTTCTTGTACCTGAGTATCTATACCTTTCTCTAGGACTGGAAAGTTCTGTTATTATTTTTTTGAATAAAACTTCTACCCCAATCTCGTTCTCTATCTCCTCTTTAAGGCCAACAATTCTTAGATTTGCCCTTTTGAGGCTAATTTCTAGATCCTGTAGGCATATTTCATTCTTTTTTATTCTTTTGTCTTTTTTCTCTTCTGTGTATTTTTATATAGCCTATCTTCAAGCTCACTAATTCTTTCTCTTGCTTGGTCAATTCTGCTGTTGAGAAACTCTGATACATTTCTCAGTTTGTCAATTGAATTGTTAAGTTCCAGAATTTCTGCTTGATTTTTTCTTTATTATTTCAATCTCTTTGCTACATTTATCTGATAGGCTTCTGAATTCCTTCTCTTTGTTGTCTTGAAGTTTATTGAGATTCTTCAGGACAGCTATTTTGAATTCTTTGTCTGAAAGGTCATATATCTCTATCACTCCAGGATTGGTCACTAGTACCTTCTTTAGTTTGTTTGGTGAGGTCATGTTTTCCTGGGTGTTCTTGATGCTTGTGGATGTTTGTTGATGTCTGGGCAATGAAAAGTTAGATATTTATAATCTTCATAGTCTGGGCTTGTTTCAACCCATCCTTCTTGAGAAGGCTTTCCAGATAATCAAAGGGAATTGAGTTTTGTGATCTAAGTTTTTGGTCAATGCAGTCATATCAGCTCTGGAGGTGCCCTAAGCCTAGTAGTGCTGTGACTCTTGCAGACTCCTGGTGGTACTACCTTGGTGGACTCAGGTAAGGTACAGGAGAATTCCCTGGATTACCAGGCAAAGTCTCTCTTCCCTCACTCTCTGGGCCGTGCTGTTGGAGGTGGGGAAGGAATAACATGGGCACCGCCTCATGACCACCACAGCTGGGATTGTGCCAGGTTACATGTGAAGTGTATGGCGACTGATGCCTGGCTATCTCTCATATTTATTCAAAGCCCAAGGTCTCCTTAATCAACAAGTAGTGAATCCTGCCAGGACTATGTCCTTTCCTTCAGGGCAGCATGTTTCCTTCTGGCCCAGGGTAGGTCTATAAACAATATCCAAGAACTAAGACCTGGAATCGGGGGGCTTCAGGAGTCTGCCTGTTATTTCATTCTATTGTATATCTTACTTGGGTAAGACACAGGAGAATTCCCTGAATTACCAGGCAAAGTCTTTCACTCTCTTCCCTCACCCTCTCTCCTGGGCTGCTGGAGTGGGGGGAAGAGTGACGTGGGCACTCCCTCATGGCCACCAGTGCCAGGTCACACCTGAAGTCAGCCCAGTCTCACCCAAAACCCCTGGTGACTGTTGCCTGGCTACTCTGATGTTTATTCAAAGCCCAGGGTCTCTTTAGTCAGTTGGTGGTGAATCCCACCACGACTGCATTCTTCCCTTCATGGCAGCACATTTCCTTCTTGTCCAGTGTGGGTCCAGAAATGTCAACCAGGATCGACCAGGAAGTCCTGAACTCATGGGCTTCAGGAGTCTGCTTGGTGCTTTATTTTACTGTGGCTGAGCTGGTACCCAAGTTGCAAAACAAAATCCTCTGAACTTCTCCCTTTCCTTTCTCCAAGTGGGAGAAGACTCCCTGAGCTGCACTGCCTATAGTCGGAGGGTGTGGCGAGGTGGCACAGGCACTGGCTTGGCTGTCACTGCTGGTGTCTCTCTGGCTCACGTGCACCCTAATTCCACTGTCTCTAAGCCAGCACAGCCACAGGAATTGTCCAAGGACTGCAGCCTTTGTGGCCCAACTGCATTATGAATTTAATCCAAGTCCTAGGCTGCTTGTTGTCAGCTGGTGGTGGGGCTAGCTCGGGTTTCAGGGCAGAGGATTTCTTTTTGGCTGGGCTGGTCTAAATGCTCCCTCCGTGGGCACCAGCAGAATTCTGCCCTGTGCTATGTTTCCCTGGGCCACAGCAGCCCTGGGTTTCAATGCAAATTCCCACAATCACTTCACTCTTCCTTCCCGGGGCACACAGATTTCTCTCCACTGCAAATGCTCCGTGGCACTGCTGGGGATGGGGGAGGGGTGGCCTAGGCAAAGCAAGATCGTCTTTTCTGCCCTCTTCAGTGCCTCTTTCCCTGATATAATGTTAAAACCTAGTGGTATAATCACTTACCCAATTTTTGGTTCTTCTGAAGGTACTTGCTTGTATGGATAGTTGTCAAATTTGGTGTTTGTGCCGAGGGACTATCACTGGAGGGTTCATTCGGCCATCTTGCTCCGTCCGCCCTGTTGCCTGGGCTACAGTGCAGTGGTCATCATAGCTCACTGTAACCTCAAACTGCTGGGCTCAAGTGATCTTACCTCCTACCTCCCCAAATGCTAGGAAGAGAGGTGTGAGATCAGTTAATTTTTGACAAGAGTGCCCAAACGATTCCTTGGAGAAAAAAAACAGTTTTTCCAACTAATGGTGCTGAACATGTTACTGGACATCCATATGCCATATTATGAATTTGGGCTCCTTTCGCACACCATATAAAAAAAATTAACTCAAAATAGATTACAGTTTTCTATTTTCTTTTATATGGAGGTATCATACAATCTCTTATCATAGACACATTTTTACTATTAGAACTAAAAATGTAAGTTTTTACTATTATAAGTAAAGTTCCTTTTATATAAACCTTTATGTTCATCTCTGATTTCATTTAAGGTATATTCCTCAAAGTAGAATTGCTGGAAGAAGAAAATTATCCATTTTTAATATGTATTGGTAAATCAGTTTCAATGGCTGTATCATGTGCCTACACATGCATGCACCATACTTAGTCGATTGGGTCCATAGCTAGTGATCTCCACACACAACAGATACTTAAATATTTATTGGGTAAATAAATAAATTCCACTGCTGTGAAACATTTTAGTTTATTTCCAAATTTTCATTACGTATTATTAATAGTATTGAAATGCATATTTTGCAGGAGGGTAACATTTGTGTAGTATAATTCTTTCCATACTTCAGTATTTGTAGTCATTTTTTTTCTGAAGGGATGTTTGTTTTTTTGTTTTTTAAATTATTTTGGATATATAATAGTTGTATATCTTCATAGGGTACATGTGATGTTTTGATACAGGCATACAATGTGAGTTAATCAAATCAGAGTAATGGGGTATCCCTCACCTCAGCCATTTATCATTTCTTTGTGTTAGGAACATTCTAATTCCACTTTTTTTTTTTTAGATAGAGTCTCACTCAGTTTCCCGGGCTAGAGTGCGATGGTGTCAGCCTAGCTCACAGCAACCTCAAACTCCTGGGCTCAGGTGATCCTCTTGCCTCAGCCTCCCGAGTAGCTGGGACTACAGGCATGCGCCACCATGCCCGGCTAATTTTTTCTATATATTTTTAGTTGCCAATTAATTTCTTTCTATTTTTAGTAGAGACAGGGTCTCACTCTTGCTCAGGCTGCTTTCGAACTCCCAACCTTCAGCGATCCTCCGCTTCAGTCTCCCAGAGTGCTAGGATTACAGGCGTGAGCCACCACACCAGGCCCCCGTTCCACTCTTTTAGTTATTTTAAAGTGTACCCTAGCTTATTGTTGATCATAGTCATTTTGTTGTGCTATCAAATGTTCATTCTAACTGTCAGCTAGACTGACACCATGGCACTCTAGCCCGGGCAACTAACTATATTTTTGCACCCATTAACCAGCTCCACTTTATCCCTCCCATATTTTTATACATCAATACTTTTGATATTGCTGGTTATTTTCTTAGCATAGATTCCTAGCACTGGAATTTTTGATTAAGGAGCACATTTGAGGCTTTTGCTGTATACTGCTTTCTGGACAAGTTCTATTTGAACTAAACTCTGGAGGAATTAGGTTTTATATTTTCTTTTTTCCCCTCCAAATTATAAGTCTTTGAATTTACCAAATTTACTGTTATTTCAAAAACTTTAAAAAAATGTTTTTTTAACACTTTCAATTTTTTTTTTTTTTTTGGTTTTTTTGCTTCTTACTTTTGGCTTTCTTTAGGTTTGCTTTTCTTAATTTTTTAGAACCATCTAATGCTATAGAAGAAAAGGAGAATGGTTAAACAAATCATCCAGTACTTAGATTAGATATGAGAAAAAAGAATGCCTAGTTAAAGATTATTAGAGTACTGTATTTAGTGATAGCTAATTGAATGAATCAGATGTCTTTAATTCCATTAAATTTTATTAGAATTGCTTAAACGTCTTATCAGAAATGCTAATTTCTTCCTAGAGGGAGATTATGAAGGAGTAAAAATTCTGCTTGGGGCTAGCTTTGGGAAATTTTTTCTTTATCTCTTTGTCGGTTTTGTTCTCTCTCAATTAAACTTACTGAAAGAGAAAGAAAAAGATTCCACATGCAGCCAGGCAGAAATCGCCTAATAGAAAATCCATCAGACTGGGCTGAGATTTCTCAAGCAATGTTTGAAGACATAACAAGTTTTTGAGAAAGAATTTTCTCTCCTGCTCAGCAATTTATATGTAAAAGCAACAGAAAGTCCTTCCCACATGCACAATCTCTCAGGACATGTCCCACAAAACTCCTTCCAAAGAAATAAACAGTAAAAACCCAAACAAAAAATAACATAAGGACATGATTAAATCAAGAGTGGAAAGAATGAAAAATAAAAAAACACGTGAATAGGGAAACCACTGTAAGAAATGAGGGGCTGGGAGTAATTGATGTACCTACTCATTGAACTTAGTCTAGATAATAAAACAGAAAGTGAATGCTATAATTGTTGAAAGAAATGTAACATGGATAAGAACAGGATTTTTCATATATTTTATTTACTCTTGTATCCTAAACACAAGACAAATGCTTAATAAATATTTCTTGAATCAATGCAAAAACATGCTACACAAAGTACCACAATGGTAACACAGTTACAATGAATGGGGACAAAAATTGCAGAGAATATTAGCCAAGAAAATGGGAGCAGTAGGAATGTGTGCGTTATTTTTATCTGGAGGAATTGATCAATATAGTATTTTTCTTTAGTTGGTTCACTGAAAACATCATTGAAAAGCTTTTATGCAGAAGAGGGTTTGTTCCTTTTAGTAGTATAAGAATTGGGAGAATTCTGACATTAAAAATTCCTCAGCCTCACTCATGTCTCTCCAAATGTCCCCATTCCATGTCTCAGGACCTCACCACTTCCCCATTAGTGCCCTTGTCTTAGCAACAAGGTCCAGCATAGCAACTCTGCCATTCCTGTAGTCAGGTCCCAAGCTTGGTTCTTGGCAGGGACCTGCAAAGGAGATGCGGGACTCTTTCAAAACTGTTGCCTGGCAGGGTGGCTCATGCCTGTAACCCCAATGTTTTGGGAGGCTGATGTGGGAGGATCGCTTGAGACCAGGGGTTGGAGACCAGCCTGAGCAACATAGTGAGACTGCGTCTCTACAGGAAGAAAAAGGAAAAATTAGCCAGGCATGGCGGCGGGTGCCTGTAGTTCCAGCTACTTGGGAGTCAGAGGCAGGGAGTCAGTGTTTAGGATCACTCGAGCCCAGGAGTTGGAGGCTGCACTCTAGCACATTAACTGCTGTGTGAGTTGTATTTAACACACGCTAGTTTTGAGCGCAGGGCCTCATGAAGCATATGTAACTCACACGTCTCTTTACCTTGGGACCTGCGTGAACTATTTTTCAAGTTACATATAACTCATGCACAGAAAACAATAAAAAATATCAAATTTTTCATTAAATTAGAGAGGGTTGTTTTGTCTTCAAAGTTTTAATTCTATTTTCGTAATAAAACACTGTGGCCCCAAGGAAAACATTTTTTTTCTGGTGTGGCAGTCTCTGTGCTAGAGCCCAGTTGACACAGCGAGACCCTGAATCAAAAAACAAACAAAGAAACAAAAAAAAGCTATCATGGACGCTTCCTAGTTCTCTGCACGTGTTCTTAGCTGTCCAAGCACAGCGTTCATTTGTCTTTTCCCTGTGCAGACCCTATGGTCAGCAAAGATGCCAGGTGACTCCACTATCCTTAGAATATGGTTGAGTAATGACTAAGTACACAAGTCACTAGATCTCCAAACACCTTTCCCTTCACCTGGATTTATCCCACGCCACCACTGGTGATAATTTGAGTCATTTTGACACCAATGCACGGCATGCGTTACTTGGGTTCCTTTCCTGCCACCCCGCTCTTCTCCACATCAATGATGCGACTGGAATGAAAGGGTTGGGGGTGAGTGAAGCATCTAGGGTCCACAGTTCCGCCTGACTTGAGATGAACGCACCTTACCTTTTGTACCCTAGATGCTTCAGTCATCCCACCCTAGTCCCAGCCCAGCCCCACACTCCAGCAAGGAAGTTATCCTCAAAAACATGTGCAACCAAATTTAGAAGTCTATTTTGAGGATATGTTTTCTGGGGTCACTCCTATCACCAATTTTTTTTTTTTTATCAGAGTCCCAAGAGAAAAGATATGGGCAAATCAGGATAATTTAAGGAGGATGTATAAACGGACTGTTTATGAAGGTGAGGGCAAAGTATAGAGAAAGCACATCATCACCATGGGAATAATCATGGCAGGGAACTGTGACCATGAGAGACCTAATGGGCAGAGGGAAGAAGTGATTACCAGAGCCTGAGACAGAGCGAGGGAGTGGAGCTTTGATCACGTTCTTGGTGGCCTTGCAGGGAGGGAGCCAGCGGAAAATGTGCACCAACCTCTTTCTCTGTTTACTGGTTGACTGTCAGTTCTCCCCCGGGCCAGTCAATATTGCTTAGTCTCCTGGAGAGTAGACAGGGGGTGAACAGATCTGGAGGAGAAAACAAGATATCACCAGCACGGGTGGCCAACTACAGACCAATTTAAAAAATACCAGTGTAAACCTAAAGCATGGAGAGATTGTTACATTCATATCAAATAAAGTTGAATGCAAGGCAAAAAGTGACAAATTGAATAGGGTCACTTATAATTATAACTCACAAACAATCTCACGTAACGTTCATGGACTTTTTTTTGCATCTAATAATACAGCTACAAAAATATGAAGAAACATAGCTTCAAGAAATCTAAAGAGAAACCGACAGATGCGATAGAGTGAGAAACTTTAGTATTTGGCTTGGAAGAATAAGCTTGGGAGAGGTTGATACAACTTCTCTAACTATGATTGGGCTGTAAAACTGGAAAATCAAGTACAGAACAAGGGTGGGAGATTTCCATAGAAGCAATGCGATATAGATGAGATCAGAGTTATAAGCTGAAATGCTACACATTGACCTGGAGAATTTTATAGTAGTTCAGCTTTAAATTGAGCTGAAGGGCCCATGTTGGGCCTTGAGATCAATGGTCAACATTTTTTGTTAAATACTCTGTTTATCAATTAGGATTCAGTTCAGCTGCAGGAAACAGAAAATCCCCAAATAATAGACTTAAACAAGCTGTAAGTTTCTATTTTTCTTATATGAAAGTCCAGAGGAAGGTAGTCCAAGGCTGGTGTGGTAGCTCCACATTAAAATCTTGGGAATCTGGGCTACTTCCAGCTTTCTGCCCTACCGTATCTAAAGGGGTGGCTTTGAGTTCATGGTCAAAGATGGAGCCTATCTGTCCGTTCATTCTCTGGGCAGCAGGATAGAAGAACAGAAGAAATGTCAATTTCTTTTAAGGGAAGCTCTTAGGAGTTGCCACACAATACTTCCCTTTACATCCCAATGGCTGGAACTTAGTCATATTGCCATATCTAGTTGAATAGAACCACTAAAAACATATAATTTTTTTTCATGCTTTGGGGGCTATGTGACCAGCTGAAAATCTATTCAAATCATAACTGTGTCAGAAAACACTTTGGACTCACTGGAGGAAACCAGTGTCTCTGTCTTCCTCATCATCTGCCTAATCAGAGAAGGTAATTTTATTTGGGATAGGAATAACTTAGCTCCTGGTTTACTCATCAAGAGACCAATGGTTCTTAAGCTTAATGTGTACATAAGAATAACCTAGAATATTTGTTGAAAATTCTTATTCCTGGACCTCATTACCCAGACATTCTGATTCAGGAGATGTGGGGTGGGACCTGGAATCTACATTTTACCAAGTTTTTAAAATAATTTTGATGTGCATATTTAGAGTAGCACTATCTTTTTAACAGAAATATAATGTGAGCCATACAGAATTTTAAATTTTCTATAAGTCACTTTAAAAAAAGTGAAGATTTTCATACCTGTCATGTAAACTTGTAAAATTAATTTTCATAACATATTTTCTTTTTTTTGTTTCAGCATATTATGGGGGTACAAATGATAAGGTTACGTATATTGCCCTTGCCCTCCACCCCCTTCGAGTCAGAGCTTCAAGCGTGACCATCCCCCAGACGGTGCACATCGCACTCATTATGTATGTATATACCCATCCCCTCCTCCCCGCTCCCATCTGCCCAACACCCCATAAATGTTGTTGCTGTATGTCCACTTAGGTGTTGATCAGTGAAACCAATTTGCTGGTGAGTACACATAACATATTTTCTTTAACCCAATATATCCAAATCATTATCATTTCAACATGTAATCAACATAAACAGGCTGGGCGTAGTGGCTCAAGCTTGTAATCCTAGCACTCTGGGAGGCTGAGGCAGGAGGATCGCCTGAGGTCAGGAGTTCAAGACCAGCCTCAGCAAGAGCAAAACCCCATCTCTAGTAAAAATAGAAAGAAATTAGCCAGGCAACTAAAAATGGAAAAAATCAGCCTGGCATGGTGCCACACACCTGTGTCCTAGCTATTCAGGAGGCTGAGGCAGGAGGATCACTTGAGCCCAGGAATTTGAGGTTGGTGTGAGCTAGGCTAACGCCACGGCACTGTAGCCTGGGGAACAGAGCGAGACTCTGTCTCAAAAAAAAAAAAAACCAAAAAACACTGAAAAACACAAATAATTATTAATGAGATACTTTATAATTTTTTTTCACTGAGACTTTGAAATCCAGAGTGTTTTACACTATGGTACACTTCATTTTGGACCAGCCACATTTGAAATGATTGATGGCCCTGTGTGGTCATGGCTATTGTATTTGAGAGTGCAGGATAGAGGATTAGACAGCACTAGATTGAAACTATGGAAGTCAGAGACTGCATTCATTCTTATATCCGTAGAGCCTATCAAAGCCCCCAGAATATAGGATATGTGCAAGAAATATTAGATGGTTAGTTAACTGTGCTAGCAGCTTGGGCTATAATCACATGTGCCTGTGGCTTGAAAAAGCCTCAGGTTTTTCTGGGGTGATCAAAAATCTGCTAGGGCAGTTAATAGATAATCTTTAGTATTCTATTCAGAATAACTTCAAAGGCCGGGAGGGAGGAGGGACTCACTTCAAATGCTTGAAGGGAAAAATAGAGCGAGTTGGGAAAGCTGGTTGCTAAGACAACCTTGTCAGGATTGAAAGAGGACAATCAAACATTGTAGACCTAGGCTTGGTGTGGCTGTGATCTTTCCTTTTGTAATATACTCTCCTTTTGCTTGGCTCTAAGAAAGAACAGTTTTTAAATGGATATTTAAGAGTGTAATTTGGAGCCAGAGGGCTATGCGGTGCTGAAAGTGGTTAAGTGCAAAGAGAAGGAAAATGGGCTGAGCATTGATTGGAAAGGAGCCACCTGAGGTGAAGCACAATCGCTTACAAGGTTCCTGTTGAACTGCTGGAATGTGCAGTTCAATGGGAACTCTTTACTCCCACCTGCAGATAGACCTCACTTATGGGAATCTAAGAATGGGGACCAAAAAAGGAGTTTCTCCTTGGGCTTAGAATGTCATTAGATTAAGCAGTCTAAGATGAGTTAAGAAAGTCATTATTTGACACTTATTTTTGTTTTCTTAAATCTTATTCTCAATTTGTCATTTAAATATTTATACAGGTATTAATTGGTAGTTAATATTTAAGGTTTTCTTTCTTTCTTTTTTTAAGAGAAAGGGTTTTGCTCTGTCACCCAGGCTGGAGTGCAATGGTACAATCATAGCTCACTGCAGCCTTGAATTCCTGGGCTCAAGTGATCGTCCTGCTTTACCATGCCTGGCTAATTCTTTTTTAAAAATTTTTGTAGAGCAGGGGTTTCATTATGTTACCCAGGCTGGTCTCAAATTCCTGGGTTCAAGTGATCCTCCTGCCTCAGCCTCCCAAAATGGTGGGATTACAGGTGTGAGCTCCCACGCCCAGTCAATATTTGTTTTTAAATAAATTCCAAATATTGAACTTCTGTTGGGCAATTACTATATACCTGGCACTTTGCTAAGTGCTTGTGATGTATTTAATTCCCAGAAAAAAATGTATTTTTGTCTACATTTTACAGATTTTGGTTTGTTTGGTTTTTTGGCAACTCTGCCAGGACTCAAACCAGATTTTTTAAAAATTGAAGTTTTGAGAGATAAAGTGACTTGTTCAAGAATTGTTTCCATAGAAACAACATAACTATGAATAACTTTTATATTTCCACTTTTAGAAAATACTTGGGAATATTATTCCTTAAATAGCCTTAACTAACCTGTAAAATTTAAAGTAAATGGTAGTGTGATGGTAAATGCATAGGGCCTTAAAGGGTTTGATGTGATTGACAATAGATTACAGTTGTAGATTCATATAATGGAAGTGACATTTGAGGAACACATTGCCCTAATAATATTAGGGGAAATTGAAATAACCAGAAATCGGGGATGAACACAGTGACTAAAAATAATTTGTCATAATCCCAGGAGGAGGTGAAGGGAGCCAGGAGTGGAGTGGCATCTGTACACAAAGAAAAGAAAGCACTGATGATGACCCTTGGCAACTGGTCTCACTTAATCTAACCTTCTCTTGCTTTTATTTCTTGCACAGTCTTCTATTCTAACCAGACCACTGTGAGCATTCTATTTCAGTCACTGCCTCATTGGTATTACATAATGCTTTTCTCCACCTGATATGCCTTCCTTGCATTCTCTGTTGAGAAGGAATTCTTGGCCAAAGAACAGATTGATTCTACTCCCTTGCCAAGCACTAAATTAGCTGGTTCATTTTATAAAATAATGCAAAAAACAATCAGAATTCATGGACATACACAAGTCACAAGGATTTTTTAACCTAATATTAAGCCATAATCCAGAGTTATCTGTACTTGTTCCTCAACCCTCTAGGATTGAGGTCTTTTCTTTTTATGCAATACTTCTGACCATAAAAGCAACCATCACTACCTCTCCTCTCCCCACCTGCACCCCCATATGAGGAGAGGCAGATAAACAAAGCTACAGAGTCAAGACAACGAATTCTCTGACTCCTTCTTCTAGCTAAATAATGAACAGTGGTCGGGCACAGTGGCTCACGCCTGTAATCCTAGCACTTTGGGAGGCCGAGGCGGGTGGATCGCTCAAGGTCAGGAGTTCGAAACCAGCTTGAGCAAGAGTAAGACCCCGTCTCTACTATAAATAGAAAGAAATTAATTGGCCAACTAAAAATATATAGAAAAAATTAGCAAGGCATGGTGGCACATGCCTGTAGTCCCAGCTACTTGGGAGGCTGAGGCAGAAGGATTGCTTGAGCCCAGGAGTTTGAGGTTGCTGTGAGCTAGGCTGACACCATGGCACTCACTCTAGCC
>CAUYMX010042755.1:0-29239 GCA_963573855.1 Lepilemur septentrionalis
CTGAGTACTCCTTTAGTGCTGTATTTGTGCCATTCATTGTCTGGTTCATATTTCTTTGCTGTTAGATGATATACTTTTCTTCAAAAAAATTTCTAATGTCACTTTTGTATTTTTTTAATAAAGTATGTTTAACTATTGGGCGCTCAATAATTGTGAAATTTCAGTGTTTTTAAAAAAATTTCTATAATGTTAATGGGAAAATTCAGCAATAAACTTTATTTATATGAATTCTGTTTAATCACTTTTTTGTATTATAGATATGACCATTAAGATAATGCAAAAACATTAAAAATTTTTTATTTTCTATATGTGGAATAGTATCAGTTAAGGTTCTTTGTTTGCAAATAATAATTATAAACTGACTCTGGAAAGCCCTAAGCAAAAAAAGGAATTTTAGCCAGGCCTGGTGGTACATACCTATAGTCCCAGCTACATGGAGGTTGAGTTGGGAGGATGGTTTGAGTCTAGGAGTTCAAGGTTGCAGTAAGCCATGATCATGCCACTGCACTCCAGCCTCGGTGACAGAGCCAAACCCTAGGTTGTAGGAATTAATGAACAGTCTTTTCAGTGAGCTGCTTCTGTAAAGATTTGGCTCTACTCAATACTGTCCCTGTATCGTTTCACTCAAGATTCAAATACTCAGGAGGCTACCACTGATTTTGGAAGCAGAAAGTTTCTCCAAAGAAGTGGAAAGGGATATTGGATATGCAAAACATGTCCCTACTGTACATTTTTATTTTATGGCTGGTTTCTGCTAAGGGAATTTTAATGCTACTTTAAGTGGAAAATTAGCAATCTGAAAGCTAGTTTGCTTAAAATTGAGACTACATGGATAAGTCCTCTTTAGGACTAAGAAGGTAAACCATACTTGCATATATAAAACAATTTTCATTCTAACTAGAGAAGCTTTGGTTCATGCTAATTTGCCTATTTGTAAAAGTAGATTGTCATCGGTATTCAGAAGACTTCTGTTAGCAATGTTTAGACTAAATTATAGCCAACCTGAATGGAAGTGCTGGCAGATGAGGATGAGGATCATCCTGATAAATGTACCACATCCTATTAATGTTACCTAACCCCTGCTCATGTTATCCCTAAATCAAGTCACACAAAATATACCTTACCAATACATTCCACTTTAAGTTATGGTTCAATAATGGACATTTTATAAAAAGATCCTAATACAATGTACAAGTAATTCCTTGCTATTCAAATGTATTCGGTTCCTGAATTCACACAGTTAAGAGTTACTAGATCAACTAAAAGGTAAGCATGAGGTCTGACAACTGCTCTCTCTGGGAGTAGCTGGCAGCTATATTGGCAAAAATATGCTTATTTCTGATCTCCCTATATTTTATTAAGAACTAGTCACAATTAGCGGAAAATTGAGATTTTTTTCCCCCTCACCAATTATTTGATGAAAACAGATCATCTCAATTATAAGGAGAGTTTCTAAAAGAATGACATTGTAATAAACTTCAAACCAGAGTTTAAACTCTGATCCTTTACCCCCATTAGACCACAATGCTTTGAGTTTAAAAGGATTCAACCTAGTTTTACAAATGTCTACTTAAGTACCTACTGACCATGAGGAAACTCAGATGATTTGTTTATTTATTTTAAGGGTAAAGATTGAATACCGCGGTAAGATACACTTAAATATAGATTCTGACATAGAATAATAGTTTAAATTCTATTCTGAAGAGCAAGGCATCTAAGGATAATTACAATTCATTTAGTATTTTAAAAGCCATTTTAATTAGAAATTACATCCTACATACAGGTGTTATTCCAAGAAGTTTCATTCCATTGGCTAGGACAGAACGGGCAGCTTTGAAAAGATGAAGTCTGGCCTACAAAATAAATCAAAGAATGATTAAATATTCAATTCAGTAACAGGCTAGCTATAAGTAAACAAATGAGAATGGTTTTAAATGTAATTTTTCCTTTTACTTTAAAGTAGGAACAAAATGTCAAGGTGCCCTAGAGTTTACTGTAGGCAAGGGAAGATAAATTCCTAGTATCCCTTACAGTAAGACTGGTACACAAGGGGTCGTGGAGTGGGAATGAGAGTCTCATCGTATGGTATGGCTTCAGATAAGGCAAACTTATAACACTTGATGTAGGAAAATATGTTTCATAGTCTAGCATGTTGGGAAGCATATAAACATTGATTGTTACAGCCCAATCAACACTGATTATTACAGCCTAATTATTACCTGAGTCAGTAAGTACAATGCTATAGATGAACAATAATATTTTAGAAAAATTTTGGGAAAGAGTAAGATTAGTGCTAGGGATTACACAGAGAACATTTAACATAACATACCCCAGCCACTTCAGGAGGACTGTCTTTTATTTGCAGTGTTTTGTGTGCCACAGCTACAAGATGACTGAAACAGGAACAAAGAAAGAAATAATGAGTACCAGTAGCAATTTCTTGTTGTAACATATGAACTTGATATCTAATCTTACTCCCTCAACTTAAAAATAAATAAATCAAAGCTTAGAACCATTAAAGAATGTATCCAAAGTTGTAAAGTTGAGACTGGAATTCACTGCTTTTCTGTAACAGACAAAATAAAACACACTAAACTCAAGCGTTAGATCTTGGTCCTGGTTCTACTACTAAGAGGTAGCAATTTTTGAGATTACGATTTCACTGTTAATTTTACAAAGATAGGGGATTCCTTTCCTCATTTAGGCAGCCTTAATTAAAAGTCTAACACGGCATAGCTTTTCCCCCTCTGCACAGTTAGAAGGTGGGGTAGAGACTATTTATCAATTCACTCTGCACACATGGCCACCTTCTTTAAAGTATCTTATCTGTGTAGGTATGGCAGCATAGACCAATGGGCCAGAAAAATGATACTTGTTTTAGGTTTTTTGTTGTTGTTTTTGACAGAGTCTTGCCTTGTTGCCCTGGCTACAGTGCAGTGGCGTCATCATAGCTCACTATAATCTCCAACTCCTGGGCTCATGTGATCCTCCTGCCTCAGCCTCCCAAGTAGCTGGGACTATAGGCGTATGCCACCACACACAGCTAATTTTTTATATTTTCAGTAGAGACAGGGTCTTGCTCTTATTCAGGCTGGTCTCGAACTCCTGACCTCAAGGGATCCTCCTGCCTTGGCCTCCCAGAGTGCTAGGATTACATGTGTGAGCCACCATGCTGGGCCAAGACATTTGTTTTAATTATTAAATGACATTTCATAAAACTTTCTGGCTTCTTCATCTCTGTATGTCTAAGTGGCACTTGAAGGAAGACAAAAATCTTATTTAAATCTGGGGAAGACAAAGTAAAAAGTATAACCAAGAAAACAGTCCTGATAAGTCTCTGATTTCAGTAAATCTTGTAAAAGCAAAATTTCCTGTCTTAAATAACTAATGGGAAGATACAGCTGTTGCTATGTAAGAGTAGACTCAACTTCTATTCAAAGTTTTTAAAATAGACACCATGAAATGTCCATCAAAATGTCACTGATTTGCCTCCCAATTCATTCTCTACCCTCTAGCTAATTTTTCTGTGCCTCTGCTTAAAACCCTTTTATGGACCCCACTACCCTGAAAATAAGTCTAAATGCTTCCATACATGGCAAAGGGCTTGTACATGCTTCATTTCTCATCCCTCCCAGGACAATGCTTATAGTTCCTTTAATATATTATGTTCTTACTCAAACTCTGGGCTTTTCCCTCCTTCCCAGCCACATTGCTTCTCCTGATTAATATCTACTTCTTAGAAGCCTTCTCTGATCCCTCAGGGCTGGACTGGGTGACCTAACACTGTCTCTTATGTTTACTCTATCATTACACATATGCACTGGGCTGTAACTATCTATGTAGTGTTGTCAGTTCCCATTTACCAGACTATAGTGACCATGACTTATATCACTGAATTAATGAACATTAATTGCTAATTTGCTAAGACGTAGCAAGAATTCCTGTAACTTAAGGAATATCAATTTTTAGGCCAAGTGATTTGTTTATAGGAAAACTTTACAGAAAGTTTCTTTGTCAAATCAGAAGGTCTCAAATGTCATTAACACTTGAAAATAGGAAGATTATAAAGTACCTCAGAGTTAGAAGGTAACTGACGATGTGTCTGGGTTGAAGGTCCAGAGATGATCTATAAAGCACCTCATCAAACCTAAAAGAAAAATGATAGGAGCAGTGGGCAGGGAAAGACTGTGCATGTTACACTAAGCTAAGACATTAAGATGTTAAAAGATCTTGGATGTTAGGATTGACTTGACATTGTTGAGAATAGAAGGCATGTGGAAAAAAGCCTATGTACATTTGAAGGCAAAGGCACGTTTTTCTTTGTTACAAACTCCTTGATGGCAGGGACTTTCTAAATCGTCTTGATATTCCCTAGACCTAGTTCAGAGCAAAAACTTAAATCATTACTGTTAAATGGAATGTAAGAAACCATGTTTAGGAACATAAAATATAAACTAGCAAACAAAGTCTACGCTCAGTGCTATGAAAACCAGGTTGGTTTATTTTTCTTCACATTAGCTACATGTGAGTAAACTTTTCTGGTCCCAGAAAAGAACCACTGACTGCTGTATGACAATCAAACAAAACTGCTTTGTTCATAACCACCCATGTCCCTTCTAGACACTAATATTTACCAACAAGTCTAGCTTCACCAACAATGCTTGTGAGAGCTAACAGGTATGGTCTCTAGCCTAGTGTGGGATTATCAGATATTAATAGATACATGTATTTAAGACTGTGAACTGAAATCAAGATACAAATGAAGGACTTACAATCTCCGAGAACTGCACAAAGGCAGGGATTTTCCTTCACTTATCAGAGGGTAAGAAGACGCTTTTTTCCAAAACTAAAAATTAAGTTTTTATTGGCTTTACATGGACTAGAGGAGGCTAAGCATCTGTGCTAACTCAGCAGCAGTAAGATTGACTTTGAGCATTGGCTTAATGGTCAGACAATTGCTTTTTGGATATGGCTTTGGGAAAGGTCTAAAGGCAGGAGGCAGCTTGTTGACTCTAATGGTCAGCAATAACTCCATTTCAATAAGCAGAAGCAGACTTGACACCAGAAACCTTCATACCTGAGAAGATGTTGGAGAACTGAAACAGACTGGGGTTCTTGTAGACAAGCAGTGTTGAAGTCATTCAGATAACCACATCCAAAAGTCTCTTCCAAACTGTTATCAAAAGTTTTAAAGTTCAAAACATCAAAGGATTAAACAAGTCATCCAAGAGCACATAGCTGCAAGTGATGAATATTACCTCCTAATACACAGTTATGGGATCCTTAACACAGGCCTAGACTTTGATGCCAACATTGTTTGACCTAGTATCTAAATTTTCCCTAAATTTGTTTTTCTGTACAACAGAGGTAACAGTATATTCTTTGGCAGGCTTATTCTGAGAACTAAATAAGGCAATATACATAAAAATAGTTTTTAGAGAGGTACTCAATAATTATTTTTAACCAGATTTGAATAGATGTTGGAAAAGCCCAGAAAACAGGGCCTTTGGTCTTAGAATCACACCAGCCAAGACCCAGCCTGGAGAAGGACAGTGCATGATGTTTCCCTGCAGCCTCTTCTCACCTGTGGAGGCGGGCGTGTGTGTACTGCAGGAAGACTCCCGTGTCCCCACGACTCTGGAAAACACGATCCCAGCTGAACTGATAGTCAGATAAGAGTAAACCTCTGAAGTCCTAAAATGACAGAGAAAATCTTCAGTGCTGGGATTTGCTCTAGTATCGAACAAAAGAAAAAGGTGTCATGGATAGGAGTATTAACACACCTGAATAATGAGTGCTGCGAGCCCGACCCTCTCCGCGGTCTCCTGGGGGTTCTCAAGTTCTTTAGTTGCTGAAAAGGACAAAGGCAGCTATCTTTAACCTGCATGACACTGTGCCAGAATCATGGATCAAAGTGGACATAAAATCTGCCAAAAATGTATGCTGACAATCCAGAACAGTTTCACGGTGGACAATTTACTTTCCTAATTTAGGTTAATTTACCTTTGATAATGACATTTTCCCTGCCTACATTAAAGGGGAAGAAATTCAAATTTGTTTTCTTTACAAATATCCTTTGTAGACATCAAATATAGCTGATACTTAGTTTTCCAATAATGAAGGTTAAACAAAGTCATAAGGACTTGTGACTTGTATCCAATTTATATGTGAGAACTTCATGTAACCACTCAGACAATGGACCACGCTAAAGCTGTCCATGAAAAGAAGACCAAGTTTATATCAATTCAGATAATTGAAATGAACAATTCCTGCACAGCAAGTCTAACAATTCTGGTACCTAGTGAAATTAGTGAAAGCTATTTTTGACAAGGTTAGTGACACTTCAATGGAGGGACAGTTATAATAAATCACACTGCCCCAAAATCCAGTAAAACATAGAACTGGCATGTAAGTTATGACTTTAACAACAAAAAACTGAATTCACTCTTAACGGAAGCCATGTTCTGTAGCATCCTTAATTGAATCTCATTTAAAACATCTTCCAGAAAAGTGACATCTCCTCTTCGAGTCTTCATTCCCTGCACTACTCCAAAGGGCACATGCTGGCACCTGAAATAGAGTGGGCATTTAGTTCACTGGAAGCTAAAAAGGAACTGCCAATCAAAGCATATAGTAACATCCTTTCACAGAGTAGTCTGAACTAAAAAATTAATAAAATGAAATATGATGTAATTTGTTGTATGCTACAAGAGATGTTAAGCACACAGCTTCATTTTATAGAGATAATCACTAGTCACTAATGTGATTAAATTACTAGTTGCTTTTATGAGAAAAAGGAGATGAGGATTAAGAGTTTTGAAAATTAAGCCTCTGAGTGCAGGTATCTAATAAAAATACACTTTTTAAGTGTTTATAAGCTAGAAACCATTATAACTAAGACATAAATCAAATCTGCTTTTCCACACTAATATCTTGAAACAAACAATTGAAGTTTGACTGAAAAATTGTGACCACTAGGTACATTTTTGGGCTCGGTTGCCCTCACAAATATTTACTGACCCTTAACAGGCAATTAGAAACCATGAAGACAGTACCTTTCTGCCCAGTCATATCCCATGATCTTCAGCATTTGGAACACTTGCTGAAAATGCTTTTGTTGCCCTTTATCTGTCTTGGGAAGAAAATGCATTTAAAATAACAGTGATAAATTAATCTACAAAAATAGGTTGGGCTGGGCATGGTGGCTCACACCTGTAATCCTAGCACTCTGTGAGGCCGAGGTGGGAGGATTGCTTGAGCTCAGGAGTTCGAGACCAGCTTGAGCAAGAACAAGAACCTGTCTCTACTAAAAATAGAAATTAGCCGGACAACTAAAAAATAGAAAAAATCAGCCGGGCATGGTGGCATGTGCCTGTAGTCCCAGCTACTCAGGAGGCTGAGGCAAGAGGCTTGCTTGAGCCCAGGAGTTTGAGGTTGCTGTGAGCTAGGCTGACGTCATAACATTCTAGCCCCGGCAACAGAGTGAGACCCTGTCTCAAAAAAAAAAAAAAAAAAGAAAGAAAGAAAATAAAAAACAAAAATAGGTTGGATTTGAATCAAATTAACATATTTGAATTTTGACAGACTAAAGTCACTGTCAATCAATATGTTTTAAATAAACAAAGAGGATGCCACTGGGAGGGTGTCTAAGTTGAGTGCTCTATATGAGAGGAAAATATTAGTAAGAGCTGCAGCACTCTACTATTGTCAGGAGGAAACGTGAACTTTAATCTTCTGTTTAAATTCCTTCCTTCTCAGCTCTTTATGACCTTCATCTCTAAGAAGACCAAAGCTAAGCTCTAAAAAGATGTCTGATGGCAACTTTTCTTTCCTGTTAGTGGAAAGGGAGGTTGCAAACAAAAAGGAAGGAGAGAGGGGAAGATACTAGAATTACCACTCAGCAATAAAAAGGAACAAACTATTGACACCAGCTGGGATGGACCTCAAGGGCATTCATTATACTAAGTGAAAAAAGCCAATCACAAAAGGTCACACGTATATTGTAAGATTCATTTATACAGCATTCTCAAAGTGACAAAACTGTTTTTGTGATGGAGAACAGAGCAGTGGTTGCCAGGGGTTAGGGTTCGGGAAAAGGTGAGATTATTAAGTGGTTGACCATGAAGAAGTCTGTTTTGTGATGGAATAGTTCTGTATTCTGAATGTGGTGATGGTTACATGCATCTATACATGTGATAAAATTTCATAAAACCA
This sequence comes from Lepilemur septentrionalis, assembly GCA_963573855.1. NCBI lineage: Eukaryota > Metazoa > Chordata > Mammalia > Primates > Lepilemuridae > Lepilemur > Lepilemur septentrionalis. The sequence goes on from CAUYMX010042755.1 coordinate 8,215, forward strand.
TAGCTACACAAACATTCACACCCATGCAAGAATGCATGTAAAAACTAGTGAAATTTGAATAAGGTGTCTACCAATGACAATTTCTTGATATTGACAAAATACTAAGAATGTAAGATATCTTTGGGGAAAGCTAGGAGAAGGGTACACTGAAATACTATACTATTTTTGTGAGTCTTAAACTATTTCAAAATAAAAAGTTATTTAAAAACAACTGCATTATAGCAACCTGTACATATTAATTTCACATAACCATTTTCCTGATTCAGGTAATTTTTTGTTACTAAAAAGCAATGTAAACTTTTTCATTTTTAAGATTTTTATATTTTAAGAGGAGGTTTGCTACTTTAAATACTCTTATTGTTGAATTCTCTCTGTAGTTTGACAAAATTTTTCCATAGTTTTTCAACATGGCATCCAATTTCTCTCTCTATAGTTTTCATAAGTTAGGGACGTAACTTTTTTGTTCTTTATTGTGATTACTTACCACATAAATCATTGTGTCAAAATTATACCTGTCCATTCTATCGATAGCAGCTGCAAGATCTCTGAAAAATGGCCATAAATCAAGAGTTACTAAGTAGATCTGGGTAATAAATCTGTTTTACTGATTTAATAGCAAAGAGGATTTTCTAATTAAGAACTCCAATTAACCCACAGTCTGGAGTATGCCACCCTTGCTTGTGCCTGCATAATCCCAATACCATATTTTGATATCAAATAACAACAAAAATAGGTTTGAGAAAAGCAATAATAATAAAAGCACTGGGAAAATAATAAAAACCAAAAATAAACAAAAGCTCTATAACATGAAGTAATAATAACTAAAATAGCTCTGGGCAAAGTGTCCTGTAGGAAAATGTTTTATGATTAATTAAGCTTCTATTGGAAAGAATCACCTTATTGTTATTGCTCTGCAATACATTCTTATAAGAACATATTTAAAATATAGGTGATGTAGTAGATAAAAAGTTATCTTTTAGCTATTCTTCTATCAGTATTATCAAGGACTTTCAAATAAGCAACACCTTCTAAAACATTTTAAAAGACCATAAAGTTCTTTAGCAAAAATTCCACTTATCTCTTTTATCTCTGATTAAATACGAAATACTCAGTTTGCACATACTATGAAATAATGAAAAATAAACCATATGAAAGCAATGAAAATTAAACCATGAAATTTCATAAACCAAAATTTCAAGTCAAGGATTATGAAAATATTGAAGTTTAAAATTAAAGCTATTTTTGGTTAACAATATATAATACTGGGAGGAATGAAAAAATTCCTAGATCTTTTGTCATTAGTACCCATCCTCATGATCCTGACATTGTACTACGCATGCATTCTCAACGGAGGCAAAAAAATTCTTATTCCCTATGCATAAAGCACAGATATGCATACAACACATGTAGAGATACAGAATATCGGTGCTATTAAAATATCATGAGGGTTGACAATTAGGGAAAATATGGCTAAAAAGGTTCCTTTGAGAGATTATAATCAAAGTTGGGAAACATTGGTATAGAGGATTATCACAAAAATGTCACAAAGACACATTCCTGTTATATTTTTTGGTTTCAGCCAAGGACAAAACAAAGAGAAACCTTTTGACTTGATGAAAAAACAAAAGAGAAGAATATTAGAAAAAGTTCTAGGTTGAGTTTGTAGAAATCGAATTTGAATGCCAGAAGAAATGCCAGGTCATTCAGTCCAGATTTGTCATTTCAGAAGGCAGAGAACCACAGCCCAGAGAGTTAAGTGATGGTCCTGGGTCAGAGCAAAAACCCAGGTCTCCAGCCTCACTGCTCCTTGTCTGCTATAACAATTCCTTTCATTTATAATGCCCCCCCCCACAGATGTATTCTATGAGAAACCCACTAAAAGGCAGAAACCACTACAGTTAAAGCAAAGTGAAAAATCAAACATTCCAACACGTGGCAAAAAAGTTATTTTCCCAAAGAAAAAAGAGAAAGGGTAAATATACAGAAAAATCTAGACCTTAATGATAGCCCAAAAGAGATCATAGATCAGAGTATTTATGACATGGAACCTTTATTCTCACTGGACATTTCTTCTCCTAAAGAAAAACATAGGTGTTGAAAAATCTAGACCTCCTAGCATTCTGGGAGGCCAAGGCAGGCGGATCGCTCAAGATCAGGAGTTGGAAACCAGCCTGAGCAAGAGTGAGACCCCGTCTCTACTATAAATAGAAAGAAAGAAATTAACTGGCCAACTAAAGATATATATAGAAAAATGAGCCGGGCATGGTGGCGCATGCCTGTAGTCCCAGCTACTCGGGAGGCTGAGGCAGAAGGATTGCCTGAGCCCAGGAGTTTGAGGTTGCTGTGAGCCAGGCTTGACACCACGGCACTCACTCTAGCCCGGGCAAGAGTGAGACTCTGTCTCAAAAAAAGAAAAGAAAAATCTAGACCTAATGATAGCCCAAAAAATAACCAGATCCGGGTAGAGTCTTTATGACATGGAACCTCTATTTCTCAATGGAGATTTGTTATAACTGTGCAAAGGTTTATTAATTTAATCTATTTAGCAATAATTAACTGGCAGAAAAAAATTTCTAATTTTTTTAACCTAAAAAAAAGGATGTACTTCTTAGATATATAGGTTCTTCTCACTTTCTAACCCCAGTTGCATGGAATTGATACAGGGAAATGTTAAAAAGTAACAGAAGGTAGGACATGAATTCTCTCAGAAGTGTTAAGAGACTTGATTGGTTATTTAAAGTTGTTTGGAACAAATGATGGTAGTTAATAACAACAAAAATAAAATACCATTGCTTTATGTCACAAAGGTGGTTTGTAACCCTTATAGAAAACTAATAGAAAACTCTGGCCTGCAAGACACTTGCCAGCAGTGCTTGGGTATGGTCATGTTTGCTTGTGTGGATTCTATTGTCTTACCTTATCTTTCCTATTAGCTTTGTCCCAGAAATAAGTGTGCTTGATAAACCCAGTTCTTACTTAACAAGAGACTGCTGCCCTCCACAGGAGTCAGTCATGGAAATGAATGAATAAAAAACATAAGTGACATTCCCTTGGTCCCAAGGGCTATTCCCTTGGTCTGTTTTACCACAATGATAAAGAGGTCTGGTATTTATGTGCATGTAAGATGGTCTTTATAATGTGAGGACACCACTGAGCTAATATGGTCACGTTTTAGTATACATTTCCAGTTAATGTTGCAAGTGTAAAAATACTTATAGTTGAATATGAGGTCCCTCAGTTTTATAGTATAGAACAATGTATTCAGCTGTGGAATCCTATGATGTCTAACTAATTGTAAACAGTTTTGGGGTCACTTTTCTGATGATATTAAACCTCTCCGGGAATTGTAACTGGCAATAAATAGAAATTTAATTTTTTTAATATGTGAAAGCAGATTTAGAACCTGCATCTAGGATTTAGTAACAGTTCTGAGGATAAAATGATTGTCTTGACAAAGAACCTGAAGTCATATTCACATTCTGTTTATCCTCACAGAAGCTACACACCTGGTTGCATAGAGAGAAGTCCCGTCGCTTCTCATTACAGTACAAGCTGAGGAGGGGTCACCATTCCCAGAGACATCCACTACAGCAGTTCCTTTTCTAGAAATGCAAAAGGGTAACTCTGAAGCAACATAATACATTAAAACGTTTAAAAGTATAACATATGTAACATTAATCTTTGGCAAACCAGAAGCTATTTTTGTTACTTAAGTAGCAATAAGCAGTGTCAATTCAAATTTTAACCACCAGTGGAAAAAAATAGGAAGGAATATGATTGAGAATCTCTTAAGAGTGGGTATAATGTAATTAATATTTGGTTATCCTATCTTTTTTAAATCTGTTGCTCTGGATAAGGTAGTCAGATAAAATCTTTAATATGGTCAGTTGCAAAATGAGATGCAACTGCAGCTTAACTATGGAATGTCATAGATTCTTCTTTTAATTCAAGTTATCATAACAATCAATATTGGGCTAATTTTTTTTTTAACATGTCAGAAAGTACACCTGAGTATTAAAACCACAGAATTTTGTTATTATCTTTCCTGCCTGATCAAAAATTAGAATCTGTATATGACAATCTAAAAATTTTCCTTAAGGATATTATGGGAGGATGCTATTAACCACATGTTTCATGAAGACAACAGGAGAAATTCTGCTTTGGTACTATGAAAAGAAATACTTCTCTTAAGCAGCTGGTTTGCTTCTACCTTACAAATGCCTGGGCTTCTATGACTGGTGCTATTTCTCTGCCTGTTTAGCTGACAGGAAGCTAAAACCTAAACTAGAAAGCAAGAAATAAAAGGCAACCAAATTGGAAAAGAAGTTAAATTGTCTCTGTTTGCAGGCAACAAGATCTAGTAAATGGAAAACCCTAAAGATGCTACCAAAAAAGTGTCAGAATAAATATAGTAAAGTTGCAGGATACAAAAAAAAAAAAAAAAAAAAAAATCAACATTGTAAAAACCAGTAGCATTTCTATACACTAACAGCAAACTATCTGAAAAAGAAATCAAGAAGAACAATCCTATTTATAATAACATCAATAAACATTAAAAATACTTAGGAATATATTTTACCAAGGAGATGAAAGATCTGCACACTGAAAACTATATAACACTGATGAAAGAAATTAAGACACAAATAAATGGAAAGATATCTCATGCACATAATTAGAAGATTATTAAAATAACCATCCTACCCAAAGCAATCTACAAATTTAATACAATCTATATCAAAACTCCAACATTTTTCAGAGAAATAGAAAAGTAATTCTAAAATTCACATGAAACCCCCCAAAAGCCCAAATAGCCAAAGTACTATTTAGCAAAAAGAACAAAGCTGGAATAATCACACTATCTAATCTCAAAATCTACTACAAAGTTATAGTAATCAAAACAGCATTATATTGGCAGAAAAATAGACATATATACCAATGGAACACAACAGAGAGCCTAGATACAAATCCACACATTTATGGTCAATTGATCTTCAATAAAGGTGCCAAGATCACCCAATGAGGAAAGGACAGTCTCTTCAATAAATGGTGCTGGGAAAACTGAGTATACACATGGAGAAGAACAACACTGGACCCTCATCTTATACAAAAATCAACTCAAGGCCGGGCACGGTGGCTCACGCCTGTAATCCTAACACTCTGGGAGGCCGAGGCAGGAGGATTGCTCAAGGTCAGGAGTTCAAGACCAGCATGAACAAGAGTGAGACCCCGTCTCTACTAAAAATAGAAAGAAAGAAGAAAAAAAATAAATAAAATAAAATAAAATAAAAATAAAAATAGAAAGAAATTAATTGGCCAACTAAAATATATAGAAAAAATTAGCCGGGCATGGTGGCACATGCCTGTAGTCCCAGCTACTCGAGAGGCTGAGACAGGAGGATCGCCTGAGCCCAGGAGTTTGAGGTTGCTGTGAGCTAGGCTGACGCTACGGCACTCTAGCCCAGACAACAGAGTGAGACTCTGTCTCAGGAAAAAAAAAAAAAAATCAACTCAAAATGGATTAACAACTTCAACCTAAGTCCTGAAACCATAAAACTATTAGGAGAAAGCATAAAGGAAAAAGTTTGTGACAATGGTCTTGGCAAAGATTTCTTGCAGTAAGGCCCCAAAATAACAGGTAACAAAAGAAAAAAATAGACAAATGGGATTGCATCAAACTTAAAAGCTTCTGCACAGCAAATGAAACAATTAAGGTGAAGTGACAACCTACTATATGGGAGAAAATATCTGAAAAACATACCTCTGATAAGGGGTTAATATTCAAAATATATAAGGAATTCAAACAACTCAATAGCAAAGAAATAATCCAATTTAAAAGGGGGCCAAAGACCTGTACAGACATTTCTCAAAAGAAGATACACAAATGGTAAGTAGGTATATAAAAAGGTGTTTAACATCACTACTCATCAAGGAAATGCAAATTAGAACCACAATAAGGTATCTACTTACACCTGTTAGAATGGCTTTTAAAAGGAAAGAAGGAAAGAAACAAATATTGGCAAGGATGTGTAGAAAAGGGAACCCTTATACACTGTTGGTGGGAATGTAAATTAGTATAGCTATTATGGAAAACAGTATGGGAGTTCCTCAAAAAATTAAAAACAGTCACTTTGCCTGATGGCTCATGCCTATAATCCCAGCTACTCAGGAGGCTGAGATGGGAGGATTGCTTGAGTCCAGGGGTTCAAGGCTGCAGTGAGCTATGATTGTGTCACTGCCCTCCAGCCTGGGCTACGGAGTGGGACCCTGTCTCATAAATAAATAAATCAAAAATGGAACAAAATAATTCAAAATAGAATCACCATATGATACAGCAGTATCACTTCTGGGTATATACCCAGAAGAAAAGAAATCAGTCTATCAGATATATGAGCACTGCCGGTTCATTGCAGCATTATTCACAACAGCCAAGATATGGAATCAACTTTAGTGTCTACTGACAGATGAATAGATAAAAAAATATATATATATATATGCACAATGGTCTATACACACAATGGAATACTATTCAGTCCTAAGTAGGAAACTCTGTCATTTGTGACATGTATAAACCTGGAGGACATTATAGTCGTAAAATAAACTATGCACAGAAAAACAAACACTGCATGATCTTACTTATATGTGGAATCTAAAAAATTTGAATTCATATAAACAGAGAGTAGAATAGTGGTTACCAGGGGAAGGGAATGGAAAGATGCTGGTTAAAAGGTACAAAATTTCAGTTAGACAGGAGGAATAAGTTCTGGAGATCTACTGTACAGCATGGTAAATAATAATGTATATTACACTTGAAAACTGCTGGAAGATTTTAAATGTTCTCAACACAGATAAGTATGTGAGGTGATAGATATGTTAATTAGCTTGATTTAAATATTCCACAATGTGTACATACATATATCAAAACATCATGTTGCACACCATAAATATATACAATTTCTCATTTGTCAATTAAAATCAATTTTTTTAAAAAAGGAAAAAATCTATTGTAAGGAAACAGAATTCCAGCAGGGATGCGCTAATATCATCTCTGACTTCATTATTATTCTTCCTGTCTCTACTTCCTGATTTCCTCATTTTATTCTTTCAAAACCCGGTCATATCTACTTTCATAAGTTGTCTTAAATCCTTTTTGAAAAGGATGAGTTTTTTTAGAAAAATATAAAGTTGAGTCAGCAGAAGTAAGTTCTACTTCCTTTTTTCAGTTATAACATTATCAGGTTTTGTGACCTTAGGCATGTCACTTTTATTTTTTGTGCTTTAGTTCCCTTCCTTATCAACAACAAATAATGTCCTTTCTCCAGACCTTAACAGGCTTTTGCGATGGCAACAAATGACAGCATGTGAGAAAGTACTTTGAACAGTAAAAGGCACTATAAAAAAATGCCACATTCTGTTGTTCTTACTGAAAGAACACATCAATGCCCCAATTTCAAAGAACAAATAACTTTACTTAAGAATAGTAACCTGCTCTGGGAGGCCGAGGCGGGCGGATCGCTCAAAGTCAGGAGTTCGAAACCGGCCTGAGCAAGAGCGAGACCCCGTCTCTGTTATAAATAGAAATTAATTGGCCAACTAAAAAAATATATACAAAAAATTAGCCGGGCATGGTGGCGCATGACTGTAGTCCCAGCTACTTGGGAGGCTGAGGCAGAAGGATCGCTTGAGCCCAGGAGTTTGAGGTTGCTGTGAGCTAGGCTGACGCCACGGCACTCACTCTAGCCTGAGCCAGAGTGAGACTCTGTCTCAAAAAAAAAAAAAAAGAATGGTAACCTGATCATACATTGTTTTCAGTAGCAGTCCTTTACTGTCCAACAACTTTAAGACGTCTTGAGATTTTTCACGATAAAATGATTCTCCCGAATATTCATCAAAGTATATTCCTAGGCGCTAATAGGATTCAGAAACAAAAGGAAAAAAAGTTAGTTAAATCTCCTATTATCGTACTCTAAGACAAAGCTAAGGATGCTCTACCATCTGTCACATAGATGGGAAAAATAAAAATTAGATTAAGTTACTTCTCTACTCAAATCTAATAACTCCCGCTACAACAATCAAGTATTCACAATGGTACTGTGCTGTCCAGGATAGTAGTCACTAGGTTCACATGACAAATAAAAATTAAACAAAATTGAGAATTTAGTTCCTCAGTCACACTATTCACACTTTAAATGCTTAATAGCCATCATGTAGCTAGTGGTTTCACACTGGATAGCACAGACACAGAACATTCCCATCCCCGCAAAAAGCTGCATTAGACAGCCCTGGAGAATGTCTTACATAACACACCATCCTACAACCTCTACCGCCTTCTCTCCTACTGTTCATTTTGCTTACTTACTCCAGGCAAATGGATTTCTTTACTGAAACCCTGCTCAATCCACCCACAGACAGCACACCTGATCTCTCCAGCTAGCATCAGCATCATCCAATGGACTCTATACAGTTTCTTGTTTAATTTGGCCTATCTTTAATTTGTTTAGTTTGCTCTCTGTCTCCATGCTAGAATGTAAGGTCCATGAGAGCAAGGATTTTTACCTTGTTTATTCACTGTTGTATTCCTTTCCTCCCCATGTTTATTAAATGAATGATGTATATCCATCACACACAGGCCTAAGGAAGTCAAAGAACAGAAAAATAAAGTATGATAGAAAAGAAAAGCCAGATGGGCCACGGGTGGTGACGTGTGCCTATAGTCCTAGCTACTATGGAGGCTGAGGTGAGAAGATTGCTTGAGCCTAGGAGTTCAGACCATCCTGGGCCACACAGCAAGACCTCCATTTCAAAAAGAAAAAAGAAATGCAGACAGAAATGAAGTATCGGAATGTCACCTGATACTGCTTCTGAATTATTTTGTAGCTCTTTTATGCCAAAAGCCAATACTGTAGTCCCAGTTTTCAATTCCACCACAAATCTGGTCTCAAGACATGAGTTTAAGCAGCAGCTTCACTACACAGGTATCAGTCAGGAGCTGCACCACATCATGGGAGAGTCTACAGGTACCTTATAAATCCGAATGTACTCTTCAATGCTCAAATCCCGAAATTTTTGCCACAGTGAAAGTGCTTGCGTGTCACCCATTTCCAGTCGCTGGAAAAACTCACGTGCTGAATTTGCTACACTTTTATTATCTGCTGCTTCTTTATTAACTTGTACATAAACCTGAAAGTATAATAGTACGTTAAATGAAGTATATTACCAGTCACTGGTGAGAAAAGGAAGAAAACAAAGCATAATTTTCCAGTAAGGAGAAAAAGAAAACAAAACAATTCTAAGAATTCTCTTTTAGAATTTATCCAAGTTGGCCTCATGACAGAGTAACTTTTTTTTTTTTTTTTTTGCCACAGGCTCTTGGTGAAGCATATAGACACCTTCTCAAAATGTTTCTAAATGCATAAAAAAATACATAGGATTATAAAGAAAATAATTACACTGAAATACATTTAACCAAATACTTTAAAAAATTAATTTGTGATATAGTAATGGAGAAAAATAATCAATTTCTTGGAGAGGTTAGTGAAAATATAGTTTGTTCCTATCCAAGTTCACAGATCCCCTACATTAGGAATGCCTGGTTAAGACTAAGCTGTCATTTTTTCTGTTTTTTATCAAAATGCCAAATTACTACTCCTGCAACTTCTCTGAGAAAGGTTGAAGGAAATAGGATGGCTCAAACTGGCAAAGTAAAGGCCAAAGGACGATTTAGCAGTTGAAAGATATTTAAGCTGTTCTCTAAACAGTTTACTATGAAAGACACATAAAATAGGTTGAGTGTGGTAAAAAGACCTTTTGGACAGTTAGTTTAATTACACTCTAATGTAGGCTCCTAAAAACTGTGTGCAGTGCCCAATTCTGGAGTGTTTTTAGCACCATCTGTCTTGGCTGGTTTAGTTCTGTACCCACCCAATGACTGAAGCAAAGCTGATGGCTTATTAAGGGCTCACTCTTCCACTTCTAGGATTCTGTGTTCCCAATGAAGTTTTCATCATTTTCCAGTCTCCAAAATAGAATGTTAATAAATGACATTAAAATATCAATATTATAGTTCAAGTAGTACTGAAATTATTCACGTAGACTAAAAAGATTTTACTTACAAGTTGTAACTTCCTTCCAGGTTGAAATAAGAATGACAATTGACTATCATATTATTTCCAGAAAGCTCTTAAAGTAGCATGAAAGCAATATAAATTGGTAAATAAACTACCAGGCTTCGAGACTTATAGTATTATCATCAAAGTACCATGGCAGCAGTATTTGGGTAGAAAAAAATGATTTTATTGCTGGAGGATACACTAGCTTATACCCACTAGAAACTACCAACAAAAGGGAAAAATGCTTTACTTTTCATAGACGGTGTGCATTACTTGAATGACAGACTTAATCGAATAAATAATGCTAAATAAAGGTTAAAACTACCTAATTTTTTCCTCTCTTTAAGTCATAGCATGCAGAAAACAGTTAACATACCAGGCCTGGGAAGGCTGTCTTTGAAACGTCCTGCTTACAATGTTGGCCACTGGCTATCTTCTGGCAACGTGGATTTTGGGAATGTTTCCACCAACCTAAATGATAAATGTGGCTCACTGTGCCTAAACTATTTGTGCAAAGAATACAGTTTATGCTGAATGCATGCTTTACTACTGGGAGTCTGAAACTAGGTACAAGCTAGGTGGAGGGTGCCTACATGATCAGTCCCCAATAAAAACCTTGGACGTGGAGTACCTAGCAAGCTCCCCGGGCAGACATTTCACACATGTTGTCATAATTTGCTGCTAGAAGAATTAAGCACATCCTCTGTGACTCTACTGGGAAAGGACTCTGGACTTTAACCCCATGTGTGTCTTTTTCCCTTTGCTGATTTTGCTTTGTATGCTTTTGTTGTAGTAAACCACAGCCACGAATATGATTATATGCTGAGTTCTATGAATCCTTCTAGTGAATCAGTGACCAGGGGGTGATCTTGGGGATACCGACACATATCATAAAAAACTAATTTCTATGTGATCCTGTTAGTAAATGTAATGCATACAGTGCCAGTTAGAAAACAGAGAAAGAAGATTTTGTTAAGGTGTGGGGAAACAGAGAGGGTCCTTGGAAGAAAGTAAACTGCAGACTTCCTGACTTTTAAATGATCTACTCATTGATAACTGCTTAACAGTTCAGCCCCAGCCTGTATGAGTAAAGACATAAATATATATTCACAAATGGTAATTCTATGTCACACATATGCATATGCACACAGAGGTTATATGCAAACATATGCAAAAATGTCCTCATTTTTAAAAAAGACTTTTTTCTTTTTAAACTTAGAACTCTAAACCCAAAGAGCCAAACATTTAAAAATCAGCTAGGCATGGCGGCTCATGCTTGTAATCCCAGCACTTTGGGAGGCCGAGGTGGGAGGATTGCTTGAGGCCAGGAGTTCAAGACCAGCCTGGGCAACATGGTGAGACCTCATCCCTACAAAAAATAAAAAAACTTAGCCAGGGGTGATGGTACATGCCTGTAATCCCAGCTACTTTGGAGGCTGAGGAAGGAGAATTGCTTGAGCCCAGGAGTTTGAGGTTACAGTTACAGAAATAAATATTTTAGAAAAAACTTTACCAGAATCTTTTCTCTTTCTTAAAATTTAAAATAGAAATAGTTAAAACAAAAAGTCTTTCCTAATACCTGAAGATTGTTGGCATTTCAGCAATTTGTAGTTATAAAGCAAACATTATTGAAAATCAACTGACACTATCAAACACAAGAGCCTTAAGCACTTAGCAATGCCTGTAAATGCAAGCAGAAAACAATAATTATGAATGTTTATAACTATTTTAGAAATGTTTTTCCTTCATACATGAATTTAATAGTACGTACTTCTGAAATTATAAACAGTTTAAATTTACAGTTACCATGAACCTTTTACCCTTAGAAAGTATATATTTTGAAGAGAGCTTCCTTTTGAAGCTAGATCTAGACAGAAAGGAATAAAAAGAAAATTTTAAATTTGTGTTCGATAATAAGACAGTGTGGCTTAGTATAAGTGTTTCTGAGGATGGAAACACAATTTTTCTTTTAGTTATGAGAAAGCAAAAACTATCTGTATTTCCATTAGGGAATAAACTAAATGTCTTAAACTTCCTTAAAGGCATATTAACCTTCCTTTTTTACTATTTCTAGATGTTTTGCCAAAAAGCATATGACAGTTTATTTTGAATTTAATTAAGATAATTACAGTCAGCTTCTTGGGATGATCTACCCAAATATATAGAACAAAGCATGAAAAATAAAACTAGTAGATAATGGCATCTTGTCTCCCCTTAAATTTGATGGCAGAATATCATTAGCCACATGGGCACAGTTTAACTCCTTGGTATGGAGGTGGAGGGGTCCAAACCTACTTCTCATCATGCTTAATACTACTGAGAATAAATGTTAAGACTGGTCAGCATAACTTGGACACCACAGACCCTTTTATCTATATATTTATGTGACATCCTACCTTAAAATGCATTTAATTTTTACCTCATTGTTTAGAAAAGGACATGTAAAAAAATTCATTATAACTTAAACAGACCAGGGCCAGACTCAGTGGTATATGCCTGAAATCCCAGCACTTTGGGAGGCCGAGGTGGGAGGATTGTTTGATGCCAAAAGTTCAAGATCAGCTTAGGTGACACAAGAAGACCCTGTCTCTACAAAAAATTAAAAAAAAAAAAAAATTAGCTGGGTGCAGTGGTACATGCCCATGTCTGTAGTCCCAGCTACTCAGGAGGCCGAGGCAGGAGGATGGTTTGAACCCAGGAGTTCAAGATTACTGTGACCTATAATTGTGCCACTGCACTCCAGCCTGGGCAAGAGTGAGACTGTTACTAAAAAAAAATTTTTTAAATAAAAAAATTAAAAAAAAATTAAACAAGTTCATTGTTTAATGTTTCATGCTTTAATCAGAAATTACTTAGAAAACTGCTAGTTGAAACAGACTCCTAAATGTTAAATAAAATATTAAAGAAATTCAAACAAATTTATATAATTGCAATTTAATATATGAATACTTTAAAAGTTAACAAAGTCAAAATCTGTGAGGTTAAAAAAATAACTTGTGTAAACTAATTCATTAATTATCAAAATTTCTCCTCCTTAAAATACGATTAGTAGCATATAAACAATATTTTACCCTCCATTCATCTTTTTTTAATATTTGGAATCTATTTTTATTCACTGTACATTTATAATCACATTCACAGTATCTTACAGTTTTATTTAAAGGTGATAATTATTATCTCCTTATAGACCACCATGTACTAGCATCTAATAAACATAACATTTCTCATGCTGAAAAAATTATTTTTTGCACACTTTAATGGTAGTGTTGTCCTACACAGGAGAGAGAGGGTAGAAAGGCAGGCAGCTTTGGGAAGGACAGTAGGGGGCAATGGCAAAGCAGAAAAACTGCTAGGATAGAAGAAAGGAAAACTTCCTACATGGGGAACACTCCCAGGAGTAGCAGAAGCTGGGCAGCCCCGGGGGCAAGCCCTCAGAGGGAAATGATTCATAGTATGCCTACATAGCGAGGTTGACCTCTAGGCCTGCGAAACTGGGCCAGAGTAAGGACCTCACAGGCAAAGTCTGAAACACAAGCAGAGCTGCATGGCTCCAAGGCATCACATAGGCTGGGACATTAAGCTGTCAGAGACTGCTGTGGACTGCAGACAAAGAATCCTCCATGACCATGCCAGAAGACATATAATAGCTGGGGAACATTGTGTGATTTGGGAAGTGGGAAATCCCTAATACCAATGACTTAAACTGACTTTTCACTATACTCAAAAGTGATAGCTGTGGTCAGATTTTATTAAGCTTATAATTTAAGAGCATTTTTACATGTAAGTATTAATAAGGAGCAAAATTGTTATCAAGATTCATTAATGTTTCCTGAAAAAAGAAATGTGACCTAACCAATAAAGAACTCCTGAATACAATTTTTTATTTTAAAAAAATTTCCAACTGCATTAATATTCTGACATGACTACAATCAACTTAGTCTTGAGTTCTTTTCTTTAAGCTGGAGAAATTGTTTTGAGAATCTAAAGTCAGAAAAAACATTATCTCTTAAGGAACAGATACTACTCCCACATTTTAAAAATGAAAGCAAGTAAACATTATCACTCATCAAATTGGTGCTTTGATCTTGTCCTATTTGTTTACTCATTACTTTTTTTGGCTACTGATATAAGGAAGCTCAGGGTCAAATCTTTTATATAATTTTATCCAGTGATACATTATCCCCTAACTTTCTATTTCTTTTTTATTTAAAGCCCATCACTGCAATTACCTCAAATCCTTTTAGAAAGGAGTAGGGTAGAAATAACGAAATAGAATTTGTGGGGGTCATTTTGAACTTAAGAAAAAACAGACTATTTATGTTACTACATTGTTATTAATACTTTTATAAATGCCAGTGCTAGGATAAAGGGCTAATGCATCCTTTATTGGCATGATATTCATTCTCTTATTAGGAGAAGCCCTTATATTTCAGAGGAATTTCTATGGTTACAAAATCCATAATAAGCAACATGTAATGAGTCAAGTTCTACAAAAAAAAAAAAGTGGTTATATATTCTTAAAGGTATTGTGTTAGATATTATTAGATATTATCTACGTCTATTCAAATAGTTTAGAAGGAAAAAAATAGAACTTAGAACTTAGAACTTAGAACTCTGAGAAGTTATGTTATTTCATTTTGTGCTGCTATAAAGTATTCGCGCAAGGCTGGTTAATTGATAAAGAAAAGAGGTTTATTTGGCTCATGGTTCTGTAGGCTATATAAGAGGCATCATGACAGCATCTGTTTCTGGTGAGGGATTCAGGGAGCTTCCAATCAAGGCAGAAGGCAAAAGGGGAACATTTCAAGAGAAGAAGCAAGAGCAAGAGGTGGTAGTGCCAGGCTCATTTAAACAACAAGCATTTGTGTGAACTAATATAGTGAGAACTCACTCATTATCACAGGGAGGGCACCAAGCCATTCATGAGTGATCTGTCCTTATGACCAAAACACCTCCCACCAGGCCCTATATTCAACACTTGGAACCAAATTTCAACATGAGATTTAGAGGGGCCAAATATCCAAACCATATCAAGTTACTTTTAAAAAGTATTATTAAAAGAGATAAAAGTAAATAATGATATCCATATACCCATGATGTGGATTTAATACTTATTAACATCTTAGCATAAGAAATTACTTTTCAACAAAGTAATTACTTTTTGATAAGCGTTGTGAAGCTTATTACAAATGTTTTCCTTTAATTACTAGTATGATAAAGAATATATTATTTATTTAACTCAGCCAATTTGAGGAGAGGAGGGAACTATTACAAAACCACTTCCCTGTTTTGTGATAGAACAAATTAACAAATTAGAACAATAAAAGAAAAGGTTTCAACAGAACTAAAAGCAAAACCATATGATCATTTCAATAGATGAAGAAAAAGCAATCAATAAAATCCAGCATCCATCCCTTCATGATAAAAACCCTCAACAAACTAGGCACAGAAGGAAAATACCTCAAAATAATAAAAGCCATTTATGATAAACCCGTAACCAACATCATACTTAATAGGGACAAATTGAAAGCATCCCCCCTAAGAACTAGAACAAGACAAGAATGCCCACTTTTACCACTTTTGTTTAACATAGTACTGGAGGTTCCAGCCAGAGCAATCCAGCAAGAGAAACAAATGAAGGGCATCTAAATTGGAAATGAGGAGGTCAAACCATCTGTTTGCTGATGATACGATCTCATACCTAGAAAATCTAAAGACTCCTCCAAAAGACTCCTAGGTTCGATAAATGAATTCAGTAAAGTCTCAGGTTACAAAATCAACATACACAAATCAGTAGCACTGCTATACAGAAATCACTACCAAAGTGAGAACCAAATCAAGAATTCAATCCCATTTACAATAGTTGCAAAAAAAAAAAAAAAAAAACAAACCCCAAAAAAACCCCAAAACCAAAAAAAGATCTAGGAATATACTTAACCAAGGAGGTGAAAAATCTCTACATGGAGACCTACAAAACACTGATGAAAGAAACAGTAGATGACACAAACAAATGGGAAAACATGCTAGGCTCATGGATTGGAAGAATCAATACTGCGAAAATGACCATGCTGCCTAAAGGAATCTACAGGTTCAATGCCATTCCTATTAAAATACCAAATAATCAAAGCAATCCTAAACAAAAAGAACAGAACTGGAGGCATCAAACTACCCAACTTCAAAATATACTACAAGGGGCCGGGCGCGGTGGCTTACGCCTGTAATCCTAGCACTCTGGGAGGCCGAGGCGGGTGGATAGCTCAAGGTCAGGAGTTCAAAACCAGCCTGAGCAAGAGCGAGACCTCGTCTCTACTATAAATAGAAAGAAATTAATTGGCAAACTAAAAATATACAGAAAAAAATTAGCCGGGCATGGTGGCGCATGCCTGTAGTCCCAGCTACTCAGGAGGCTGAGGCAGAAGGATTGCTTGAGCCCAGGAGTTTGAGGTTGCTATGAGCTGGGCTGACGCTACGGCACTCTAGCCAGGGCAACAAAGTGAGACTCTGTCTCAAAAAAAAAAAAAAAAAAATACTACAAGGCAGTAATAACCAAAACAAGATGGTACCGGTATAAAAGTAGACAATGAAATGGAATAGAGAACCAAGAAATAAAGCCAAATACTTACAACTGACTGATCTTCAACAAAGCAAACAAAAACATACACTGGGGAAAGGGCACTCTAAATAAACGGTACTGGGAAAATAGGATAGCCACAGAAGAATGAAACTGGATCCCTCTCACCACATACAAAAATTAACTCAAGATGGATTAAAGACTTATATGTAAGACCTGAAACCATAAAAATCATAGAAGGAAACCTAAAAAACACTCTTCTGGATGTTGGCCTAGACAAAGAATTCATAACTAAGATCCCAAAAGCAAATGTAACAAAAACAGACAAATGAGATTTAAATTAAAAAGCATCTGTACAGCAAATAATCAACGGAGTAAACAGACAACCTACAGAATGGGAGAAAATATTCACATTCAACATGGGACTAATATCCAGATTTTACAAGGAACTCTAATCAGTAAGGAAAAAACCCCATATAATCCCATTAAGATGTGGGCAAATACAGGAACAGGATTTTTCAAAAGATGATATACAAATGGCCAACAAACATAATAAAAATACTAATAATCAGGGAAATGCAAATTAAAACGACAATGAGATACCATTTTACCCAGTCAGAATTGCCATTATTAATAAATTAAAAAACAATAGATATTGGCATGGATGTAATGAAAAGGGACACTTATTCACTGTTGGTGGGAATGTACATTAGTACAACATCTATGGAAAACATGATGGAGATTTCTCAAAGAACTAAAAGTAGATCTACCATTCAATCCAGCAATCCCACTACTGAGGATCTACCCAGAGGAAAAGAAATCATCATATCAAAAAGACACTTGCACTCATGTTTATCACAGCACAATTCACAACTACAAAGACAGGGAATCAATCTAAGTGCCCATCAAGGGCACTGAGGAGAAGATACAGACATTGTGGTATATAGACCAATATTCCTCATGACTATAGATGCAAAAATTCTAACCAAAATCCTACCAAATCGAATTAAGCTGCACATCAAAAAAAAAAAAAACAAAAAAAAACTAATCCACTACAATCAAGTGGACTTCATCCCAGAGATGCAAGGATGGTTCAACATATGCAAATCCATAAATGTAATTTACCACATAAATGGAATCAAAAACAGAGACCATTTAATCCTCTCAATATACGCAGAAAAAGCATTTGACAAAATTCAGCACAATTTTATGATAAGAACGCTTAACAAAATAAGCAAAAATGAGACTTACCTTAAAATTATAAAAGCCATATATGACAAACCCACAGCAAACATCATACTGAATGGGAAAAAATTGAAGGCATTTCCACTTAGAACTGGAACCAGACAAGACTGCCCACTATCACCACTTCTATTCAACATAGTGCTGGAAGTCCTAGCCAAAGCAATCAGACAAGAGAAGGAAATCAAGGGCATCCAAATGGGGAAAGAAGAGGTCAAACTATCATTCTTTGCTGACAATATGATCTTATATCTAGAAAACCCCAAAGATTCTGCTAAGAGACTCCTGGAACTGATAAATAAATTCAGCAAAGTCTCAGGCTACAAAATCAATCTACACAAATCAGTAGCATTCATATACAACAACAACAGTCAAGCTGAGAATCAAAGACTCAATACCATTCACAATAACAACAAAGAAAATAAAATACACCTAGGAATATATTTAACTAAGGAGGTGAAAGACCTCTATAGGGAGAACTATGAAACACTGAGGAAGGTAACTGCAGAGGACACGAACAGATGGAAAAACATATCATGCTCCTGGATCAGCAGAATCAACACTGTCAAAATGTCCATACCACCCAAAGTGAGCTACAGATTCAATGCAACCCCCATTAAAATACAAAGGTCATTTTTCACAGATCTAGGACAAATAGTTCCACGCTTTGTATGGAACCAGAAATGGCCTCGAATAGCCAAAGCAACCTTAAGCAATAAGAACAAATCAGGAGTTATCACTTTACCAGACTTCAAGCCCTACTGCTATCGTAACCAAAATAGCACTGTATTGTCACAAGAACAGAGACATAGACCAATGGCTCAGAACAGAGAATGCAGACATAAAACCATCCTCATATTCCCATCTGATCTTTGACAAAGCAGACAAAACGTACACTGGGAAAGAGAATCCTTATTCAATAAATGGTGCTGCAAAAATCGGATAGCCACATGTAGAAGATTGAAACAGGATCCTAAGTTTTCACCACTCATGAAAATTAATTAATGATGGATAACAGACTTAAATCTAAGGCATGAAACTATAAGAATTCTAGAAAAAGAAGCTGGAAAAACTCTTATAGATATCGCCCTAGGAAAACAAGCCAAAGACAATCACAGCAACAACAAAAATAAATAAATGGGACCGGATTAAATTAAAAAGCTTCTGCACAGCTAAGCAAACAATCAACAGAGCAAACAGACAAATGTACAGAATGGGAGAAAATATTTGCATGCTATACATCCAATAAAGGGCTAATAACCAGAATCTACAATGAACTCAAGGAAATCAACAAGAAAACATCAAACAACCCCATTAAAAAGTGGGCTAATGACATGAACAAAAGCTTTTCAAAAGAAGATAGACTAATGGCCAATAAACATGAAAAAATGCTCAATGTCTCTTATCAGGGAAATGCAAATCAAAACTACAATGAGATATCTAACTCCACTGAGAATGGCTTTTATCCAAAAGTCCCAAAACAACAGATGCTGGAGTGGATCTGGCAAAATCAACTTATACATCGCTGATGGGGCTATAAACTAGTACAACCTCTATGGAAAGTAGTACGGAGATAACCTCAAACAACTGAAAGTAGAACTACCATTTGATCCAGTAATCCCACTACTGGACATTTATCCAAAGGAAAAAAAGACATTTTATTAAAAAGACACTCGCACTCGAATGTGTATAGCAGCACAGTTCACAATAGCAAAGATGTGGAAACAACCCAAATGTCCATCAATACATTAGTGGATTAATAAAATGTGGTATATGTATACTATGGAGTACTACTCAGCCATAAAAAATGGTAAACTTTTGTTGAGTGTGAACCTTTGTAACAACTTGGATGGAACTGGAGACCATTTGTCTAAGCGAAGTATCACAAGAATGGAAAGACAAACACCACATGTACTCACTATTAAACTGGAACTAATCAATCAACAATCGTGCATATATGGCAGTAAAACTCAGCAGAAATCAAGCAGGTGGAGGGTGGGGCCACAAGTAAACACACACCTAATGGGTACAATGCACACATCTTGGTGATAGGCACCTTTATAACTTTGACTCAAATGGCACTAAAACAATTCATGGAACCAAAATGTTTGTGTCCCCACAATACTCTGAAATTAAGAAAAAAATAAAAAAAAAAAAAGAAAAGAAAAGAAAACATGGCATATATACACCATGGAATATTAATTACTCAGCCATAAAACAGGATCAAATATTGTCTTTTGCAGCAACTTGGATGGAACTGGAGGCCATTATCTTAAGTGAAGTAATGCAGGAATGGAAAACCAAATATTGTATGTTCTCATTTATAAGTGGGAACTAAGCAGGGGCATGTAAGATGGTACAATGGACATTGGAAACTCAGAAGTGGGAAGGGTGGGAGGAGGAGGAGGGAAAAAAAACCTATCTATTGGGTGCAATGTATACTACTCAAGTGATGGGTACACCAAAAAGCCAGACTCTACCACTATATAATACATATTAATACATGTAATAGCATTCAACTTGTACTCTCTAAGTTTATTAAAATTAAAAAATGAAAACAATTTAGTGCTAGGACAAATTTTTATTTTTTTTTAACAAGTTTGGGCACTCCCACCTTCCCATCACCACATTTCCTCTTTTTAAAAAACAGCATTATTGCCTGTAATCCCAGCACTCTGGGAGGCTGAGGTGGGCAGATTGCTCAAGGTCAGGAGTTCAAAACCAGCCTGAGCAAGAGTGAGACCCCATCTCTACTAATAATAGAAACAAATTAATTGTCCAACTAAATATATATAGAAAAAAAATTAGCTGGGCATGGTGGCACATGCCTGTAGTCCTAGCTACTCAGGAGGCTAGGCAGAAGGATTGCTTGAGCCCAGGAGTTTGAGGTTGCTGTGAGCTAGGCTGACGCCACGGCACTCTAGCCTGAGCAACACAGTGAGACTCTGTCTCAAAAAAAAAAAACAAAAAACAGTGAGCATTATATACCTGACTTCTCTGTAGTGGCTACAATGATTAGGACCAAACTTGAAATTCTATTATTGTGTTTACATTGGCCCTTATACTCTGTCTTCTAATGTTACATGGTCTTGAATTTTTGCCTAAG
>CAUYMX010042758.1:0-21474 GCA_963573855.1 Lepilemur septentrionalis
TCCCCCTACCCCGAGTTCCCAGCCGCGTTTGCTGCCAGCTGTGACTTTGCCCGTTGTGCACTCCGCTCCAGGAAAGTGGACCGAGGGTCACCTTTCTAAATTGCGGGCGTCAGCTGGGCGCCTGGAACGTACCCTCGGGCTGCTTCTGAGTTCCTGTAGATGCCGTCTCTCGGGGTCGCGAGCTCGGTTGGCCCTCACGTGAGTCGGAACCTCCCAGTCAGCCCCACAGGATGCCCCGAGCGCGCCTGGCGCGGGAACTGCCCGTTTTTGGCGTTGGCCAAATGCCCTCTGCTGTGCAGAGAGGGAGACCCACGCGGTGCATGCCCCCGCACACCTCAGGCCTCCTGGGAGAGCCCCTCGGATGTTTCGGGAAGGAAGGTGTCACGTTGGTGGCATTTGAGCCCGTCGGCATGCTGAATGCCCAGAATTGTCACTCTTGAGAACTCGCAGTCATCAGAGCAGGTAGAAAAGCAGCCCTTTGGTAGCTGTTTTGTTAGTGCTGATTCTACCGTTCTTGGAGACTAATACATCCAATTTGGCAGCTGTTAGGTTTGCCAGGATTGACACTGAAGCGCGTGAAGGCACTAAATGTGGTGATGTCTGTGGAAACGCTTTGTAAAGAGCCTGTCTGTCTACGATTTTAGGGAATTCGCAGGGCAGGAAATATGTCAACCTCTGTGTGTGGCGTTTTCAGAAAACTGTTTCCCGCCCCTAGCCTTCGATAGACCAGGTAAGCTGGACTGGCAGGAACATTGATTTAGAAGATTTGCACAAACAGAAATGTAGGAGAAATTATATTCTAGGTTGATGGACAGTCTGGAAACTAAGGTCCATTTTAAACGAAGCTGAGAGTAAGTAGAGTAATAGGTTTCTCGGTGTGGGAGGCTGGCCCTTAGGATCCGAGGCCGGAAGAGGAAGGGGTTGCGTTAAGCACCTGTCCCCTGCTGGCACCTGCCCAAGTCCAGGGTAGGTGGTGGTACCGCAGGAGGTGAAGCCTGCTTGCTGAGGCCCAGAATCCAGGTCCCGCCATGGTAGGAGTGGTGGGGCCTACACATTCCTTCTGCCTTTTGTTATTTATACCTCCTGAAAGGATCTTTGTTCCATGGCATTGAATTTTAGGGCAAGTAGTGCTCTTACATGGTATAGGACTCTAATGCTAAAGGAGTATATAGAGAAAAGTTGGTCTCACAGCTGCTGGTGTCCTTATCTAGAGGCAACTACTGTTCCCAGTACTGTTCCCAACTACTGTTGCTTGTAAATCCTTCCAAAAGTAGAGTATGCATGCATGCTTTATATATGTAGCATACAACTTGTTGTGCACATTGTTCTATTTTCACAGTATTTCTTAGCGGAATGATTCTTCTGTATTGGTGCATACAAAACTGGCTTACTTGATTTACTTGCTTAGGCCAAAGTATATATGGTTTTAAAGAATAAAATCATAAAAAGAAGGGATTTAAATGTATGTATAGACTTAAATGTTTCATAACTCATTTAGACAGCTCCCTGTTGATAAACAGTCTTGGTTGTTTCCAGTCAAAAAGGTTTTTGAGATTAAAGTCATTGGAGTAAATCTTCCTCCTTGATGGAGGTAAAATGTGATGTCACTAGCCTTTGTGAGGCAGTGACCGATTAATTAACTTATGAAAATTTCACCAAGCAGAATACTGACAGAGTTGGTGCATTGTATAAAATAAAAATGCTGTCAGATTATAATCCCCCATAACGGAAGGGTCTAATGCTCTAGCTTTAGTGTAAAATACCTCCAGGGGAGTAAAGGTCATAGTTAGCTTTCCCTAGGATTTCTCCAGGTTTTCCTCAGTGATAGTGTTGACTTTGTGGAAAAATGATATTAAGTCAGCTTGTTGCAGTATGATATACAAGACAAGTTAATTTTGGATGCAGGGTTTGGATTACTTTTCATCCGATTTGTGGGGAATGCTTGAGACCTTGTCCTCAGCGAATGGCAACTAGTCCCTTCCTTTCCAACTTGTTTTCCCCTCCACTTTTGTTTTCTTAATTAATGTATTTTTAGTTTTAGTTTTTTAAATTTTATTTTTTGTTTTCAGACAAAGTCTCACTCTGTTGCCCCGGGTAGAGTGCAGTGGGGTCATCATAGCTCACTGCAATCTCCAACACTTAGGCTCAAATGATCCTCCTGCCTCAGACTCCTGAGTAGCTGGGAGTACAGGCATGTGCCACAATGCCCAGTTAGTTTTTCTATTTTTAGTAGAGACGGGTCTTGCTTTTGCTCAGACTCACAAACTCTTGAGCTCAAGCAATCCACCTGCCTTGGTGTCTGAGAGTACTAGGATTACAAGTGTGAGCCACTGCACCCAGCCTGTTTTCTTAATTTAGAAAGCAGTGCATGTATGCTTTTTACATGGCAAACATTATCAAATGAGTTTTATAGATATGGTCTCCTTCCCGAGGTAATTTTTTCCCCTTTAATTTTCTATACATATTCAAATTTCTAGAAATTGTGCCATACCAGCAAGAACAGTTCTCCTTTTAATGGCAGCATTATATTACATTGTATGGCTGAATCATGATTTATTTAGTGCCAATAAATAAATGGTTATTTGGGAATTTTCTAGTCCCTGTTGCAAATCGCTGCAGTAGCATCAGTGTACCCATCTGCCTACACATGTGACTATACCAATAAAATAAATTTCTGGAAGTGAAAATGCCAGGCCAAAGTATGACATCCGTTCATCAGTGGACTTTTTGGGTATTATGAATAATGCTGCTGTGAACATTCATGTACAAGTTTTTGCATGGACATACATTTTCAGTTGCTTTGGGTATATACCTACGAGTAGAATGGCTGTGTCACATGGTAACTCCTCTTGTTTAATGCTCTACGGACTTGCCAAACTCTTTTCCAAAGTGACTATACCACCAGCACTCTAACCAGCAGTGTACCAATGATTCCACATCCTTGCCAACACTTATTATTGGACTGTGAAGATTCTTTCACAGTGGAGTAGGTTGGTAAATATTAATGCATGTTGTCACTTCTGCCCACCCTGTTCTTAAATACAATATATATTTTTTTACTTTAGTCCCTTGATGTTTTTATTGCAACCTATTTAATCTGTAAATTGAATACCTATAGATCCCAGGATATTTCATGTGTGTGTTTAATATAGAGTGCTTAATGCCTATTTTTGTTCCTATTGTCCTTTGTTATGTGATCACTGTTGTATAGTGTCTAGCCAACCACACCGCTATACTGGGCATTTACTCTTACTAGGAGCGGACTGAAGGGTTTAATTCCCGCCTGACCCCATGTACCTCCTGTCTGGCCATTCAGTTCTTACCATGTGCAATGACATGGATTTTTTGTATGAGCTGTATTCCTGGTGAAGTTCTAGTGCACCATGAAGACAAAGTTCATAAAGACAGTGTAAACTGTAAATGTTAATGCTAAAAAGGTACTGACTAAAGATATCAGAAGGAGTTGTAACCAGTCTGGGAAGCTGGGGGAAGTGGGGAGGTGAGGAGGATTTTCAGTTGGATTTGAAACTAGATAACTGTCAAGATGGGAGAAATACCAAAGAAAAAATGTTGGACACAGTCAGGCATTTGATTTATCTATGAAAGTCCTTGATGCCAGAGGTCTGAATCTTTTTTATCTCTATTTTCCCATTCCTTAATTAGGGCCTTCCATAAATGACAGTGCACATTCTCCTTTCCTTAGGAAAAAAATTTTGAAGACTCTAACACTACTGCATAATCTCTGTTTTCACAGATTATTGACAGGATGTAATAGGTGCAGAGCTTCGATTTATTTCACTTCTTTATTTTTTAGATTTCTGATTAGTAAAGAAAATTAGTAATAGCTCCTGGGTAAAAGATTCTTAGTAGGTTGTATTAAATTCTTTATTTTTTTAAAGCTTTCCAGTGTTTGCCATGATTTAGCTTTTAAAGAGTATCTATGTTATTACAGTAAATAATTTTATTGGAAAAACTCTAGTTGAGGTAAGAATTGTCATTTTAAAGCTCTAACTAATGGTTGTGTACTGGATACTCATCAAATAAAATTAAACAGACAGCACTGCCCTCCCATCTCCCTTTCTTTTTCGGATCTTTAAAATTCACAGCAGACATCATTAGGCAGGGAAAATTTATTCATTAATTCAAGAAGTATTTATTGCATGCTTACTATGTAAAATAGTCATGCATATTCATTGTTTGCAGCGATGGAAGTATATTTTTCTTGATAGAAAAGGAATGCTGTTACGTAGAGCACTGAGTCAAGGAGAAAAATTCATTTTCCTTCAAGTTTCGTGATGTAGGTTATTGAGTTTCAGGAATTGAAGTTCAGGAGTTTCATCAAAGTATGCAGTGTTCATTTTTCTTCTTGCCTGTGACTTGTTTCTGTACTTACACTTAAGTTCGTGCATATATAAATTTGTTTTCCTGATTTGTGTGCTTGCTTAATTCTTCAACATCTTCACTTATGATGGTTCATGTTAGTTATCTGCTTTAGATCTAATTCCTTAGGCATTCCAGCACCACACGTGGGCAAAAATTGAACACTTTCAAATGTCACTCCTTAAATGGACATACAGAGTGGTTGGGCATAGAGATGAAGGGATTGTAGAATAATTGGGCTACAGAAATGGTACTGATGCAGGGAGTTGCCCATCAGTGCAAATTGTAATTGCTCTGTGCCTTTGAATGGGAATGAATTTTCCTAATTCCTGTTGGGGTTAGGGAGAGCTGGACTGAAACCACATTGTGGATTTTTAGGATGGAAGGAGGGCAATGGTGCATACAAATGATGCTTCTTGGAAAGTTCTGAGATAGTCTCTGGGAATCACTGATTGGTAGGACAGGTATTTTGTTGTTTTTTGGAAAGAATTTCAAGAGATGATGTAGAAATAACAAAACCCTCCACCTTTCCCCAAAAGAAGCCAAGGGCCAGAGATAAGTGATTTGGCCACATTGATGCAATTTCTTTTTGGCAAAGCTGTGACTACTTGACTTTTACCCTTGCCATCAGATAAAGCCGCTTCACAGAATTGTGCTTAAATGATTCATTGGATATCTACTAGTTAGTACTGTGCTACTTAGGCTAGTAGAGGAATAATTAGCAAGTGAATTTGGAAAAATGAGCAAAGCAAATACATAATTCAGGTCCTCTAGAGCTCCTACTGTTTTCCAGATTGACCATCATTGCAGCACCACTTTTTCAGATATTTCCTTCATTCAACAAATGCATAATGAATACCTGCTCTGCCAGGCTTTTTCCCCCACTTCAAGTGCTAAAAATAGAGCACTGCTGAAGATAGTCCCAGCTATCATGGAGTTTATGTTTTCCGTGTTAATGAAGAAAATATAATAACACTAAAAGGGTCTGAGGGAGACCTAGTATATAGAGGGACCATATTTCAGTTGAAATCTTTGGAGAAGAAAAACATCGAATGAAGAGATTTTGCAGAGCTTATTCTATAAGGCCGACTAAATGAGTTGTTAGGCACGAGGCCACCGGGGAAAGCCAGTCTCTGGCCCACACTGGGATTGAGCAGAGTCGGATTATTAATAACCTTTTGAGCCTTGATTCTCTCATCTGCCACAGATTTGTTGTGAGCATGAAGTGAAGGGGATGCATGTGTAGTGCCTGGCATGGTGCCCAGTTGATGGCCAGGGCTGCATCAATGTTCTCTGGTATCACACGCATGACAGCAGCTTCAGGGACAAAGGGCAGGCTGAGACACAGTCATCACGGCTGGAAGGGTTTCAAGCTAAGAAGCAAACATTCCCCGCATCCGTGTACTTGCACAAAAGGTTTCGTGAATCAGCACAGTGGAAATGCAGTGTGTTCCTCTCTCTGCTTCTGAGAGTGATTTCGGGGCAGGAATCCTCCACATGAGGCTGGCTCAGCCTTTGTCAGAGCAGTGGAGGAGGTTTGGCGCTGTGGTGATCATCCTTTCTGCCTTGAGAGAAATGTTACGGTTTCTCTTTATAAAGGTTCCCTGTAAAAGGAGGAATAAAACAAAGCTGTTACTTCATTCTTGAGGCTATTGTTATGTATTTTTATGTTATGTTGTACTGAAGAGTTTGTGTGTTGTAAATTGCAGCTTATGGAAGAAGGCTCTTCTTAAAGATGCAAAGGCCTCCTGGGAGAGCCTCAGGTAGAAAATAAAACAAATATATGAAATAGCTTACTGCTAGAATATAAATTTTTCAGAGTGGTTGATTTAAAAAATGAGTATGACCTAGTATATCCGTTTTAAAATAGTATTTCATAGACTGTTATCCAGAAGGTTTGAAACTGATGATGCATATTATTGGCAGACACGGCCTTTTTTGTTTTTTTATTCGTAAAACAAATTGTGTTTCAAAGGGCCTTTCCATGCTTAATGCATAGCAAAGAGATTCAAGTTATTTGGAAGGGTTGGGAGTCAGACATAAATAAGAAATTATGTCTTTAAATCTATTTTTTATTACCCTGGGAAAATTAATTTTAGTAGCCAGTATTTTGTTTTCTTTCCCATCTAAGCTACCAAATATTTTTAACCTAAATAAATCCTTCACGTTAAAATTATTTTTATAAGGATCTGTAAGTTGAAATGAAAACATGGACAGACTTTATCTGAACATCTCAGGGCTGTTCCTCACTTAGAACAGGCACTTTTATGAATGAGGTAAGTGGGGTTGTTGAAGACAAATGTGAAGAGATTGTAGCAGAGATGGAGAAACTGGTTCCCAGGAGCTAAATGATCTTCAAATATTGTTTTTCTCCACTATTCTTTGGTTTTTAGCTTCCAAAGTGAGTCATTTAATTTTTAGTTTTATAAGAAGCACTGACTTCCATATTAGGCAGGGATTACTTGAGAAAGCATTTTCCAAAATAAAGTTGATCTTAACCTTCCTAAACTCAAGGATATTTAACTTAAATATGTACATCTCATCTGGAGTCTTTAGTTAATATGAAAGTTTTACGCCCTTCTCTCTCTTTTTTTTTTTCTATAGCTTTTCATGGATACTGCTCCAACAAAGGTATTCAGATCATTGACTACTTTGCAGTTCTTTCTCATGATTTTAAACTGTAGAATTTAATCTGTTAGTTGTGATTCTTGGTTCCGTCCTTTCCTGTTTGCTTGTCTTAAATTTCTTCTTAGGTAGCAGATTCAGTTTTCAGTAACTGTAGAGTATCTTTGGTATGTTTACGACTTAAGTTGAAATTTGTCTTTATATGAAAAGTTTTGTTGGTTTCTGTGTATAGATAATGCTGAAAGTAGTTTCTGTGATATTTTATTGTAATTAATATTAATTATGAATGCCAAGTTGTGGGTGGTGGATGTTTTTGGTAATACTAAACTGTTTCTGTTTCATATGAACCTCACTTTTGTAGGGTCCTCCTGAAAGGATACTTAGAATGAGTTGTTATAACTGTAACAGCTATTTTGATTTTTTTCCTAAGTTATTTAGTTTTTTCTAGGCATTTCTTTGCCTAATGGACAGATTTATGTCTTACTGAGTTTGACAAGTGGGAAAGCTCATGAAATGGTAATTTGAACTTGGGGAACAGGGAAGTCCTTTTATATTCTTTTTTTTTTAATTTGAAAATTATTCTGATTTACTTAGATTTTCAAGTTCCTGAAATAACGGCAGTAAGTAAGAGAAGAAATCTGAGTGGCCCCATGTATGTCTTTATCTGATTAAAAACCTCTAACTTTATTCTTGGTCTTTAATACAGCTCTTTTAGTTCTTAGTACCATTTAAATTCTAGAGGAGCAGTCCTCTTAGAGAATGCTTGATTCATCAGTCAGTTGAAAATTTGGTCCCATTGTCTTTGAATCTGAAAAGCTAGATAAATTAATTCTGGTTGCATAATCTTGACTTCATTTCTCAGGTAGTTCACTTTTATAGCATTAAAATTTGGTTGGCAGTGTACTTTTTACAAAAGAAAAACATCTTGTTCCTGATGTTGATGACATTTGTTGTTCCTTCAAGTTCTCATTTGAAAGTAAAATTACTTTCTTGGCACTGCTGTGCAATTTATGACATTGATCTTTTTATACCCAATCCCTAATGCTTATAACATCATTACAGGTTCTGAATTCTGCAAAGCCCTCTCTCTATTTTAAGACCATCTCAGCCAAATCATTCTCTGCATTTTGCTCATTTATACTCATTTGTGTTTGTATGAATTGTGCTATGGAATTAATTCATGTGTCCATTCAGCAAGTATTTATTGTGCAACTACTTTGAACAAGGAATTGAGCCAAGTGTTACAAAGGAAGGGGGAAGGAATGTGACTTATGCCCCTTTTCTCTGAAGATTTAGAAGGAATACACTCTTAAGTCATCGTCTCAATGAAGACAGGTAATGAAGGAATCAGTAATTATGTAGTTTTGCTGTCTTCATTTAGACAGTGTCAGTTTGAGGGAATTTTGTGTTGGAAATGTCACTTGATAATTCTTATACAAAGTGAATCATTTTTATAATATCTGGTGAAAATGATCTGTCTGATGGTGCCTCTTTTCTTGTGTGTGTGTGTGTACATGTCTGTGTGTGCGTGTTTTAACCTTTAAAAGAAATGAAGGAAAAGCTTCATTTTGGTATATAACTAATCATATATATTATATATATAAATATATGAATACTTATAGTTAATAACTTACTGAAAACCCTATCTCTACTAAAACAGATCCAGAGTAAAAGGTCTACATTTCAATTAATTCTGTATCTCTAATCCGAGGCTTGAACTATCCCAGAGGATATCATTTAAAGTGAGATTCTTTGTTTATTCTTGATAAGTAGTAATTACAGAACACCTTTTAGGCTGAATGTTGCTTCTTAAATTGAAGGCACTAAAGGTAAAGATTCCTAAATATTTCAGCAACTAGATTTAGTTGTGTGACTTAAGCTGAAAAGCATTCTGATTTTCAGATTCTTTTATGGGTGCTGAGGAAGAAATGCTTTGACATAAATGTATAACAGAATTCAAATTTCAGTCTTAAACTTTTGGGAACTGTTCTCAATTTGCTCTTGGAATTTATTATTGTAATACTGTCATTAGATAGCTTGTTGGAAGCACCTAATACATGAAACTGAAGCACGTTAACATGCATTTTTTTTCCTTTTGACAATGAACTGTCACAAAAGCTTTGAATTTAGCTAGCAAACATAACTGAGGCTCAGATTTTAACTCCATTATGATTAATAATATAGTCTAATTTTAAACCACTGTGACTAAAAGGCTTAATGCACAAATTCAATCAAGATGCATTTGAGTGCATTTTGTAGTCTCTCCCCTGCAGTCGCTGCTCCAAGAGCTGCAATAGAGATTTCAGATCTGACCACTGATCTCTGGGAAGTGACACTAGCACACAAAACTGGATAAGACAAGGTATAACGTGGTGCTGCCAACTGCATTGCATGGAGGAGCTTCTGTAAATGGCGGGGCTAGTTAAATAAGATGGATGCCTCTGAATGAATGGGATCCTTGGAAAGGAGGCTTGAGCTGAGTTTTAAAGATTTTTCTTATTATCCCTTCCAGAATTAGCAGAAACTGTTCTTGATCACAGTAGTACATGAGTCTGCTTTCTTCTCCTCCATTGCCCTTGTGGTAGCAGTTGGGGGAGAGTGAGTGATTGCTGGATGGGGGTGGACTCTACCCCAGCTTGAGGGTAATATCCTCTTCCTACCTGCCCAGACCTGTCCCACATCGCTCTTTTATACTGCCACTAACAAGCATTGAGACATGACATTTAACCTGAATTAAATAACACCTTTGCACCAAAATGAAAAAATAATGAAATCTTTCTTACTGGGGAGGGCAGATACACCTCAACGTATCCTTTTTCCATTTGGACCTACCTATTTAGGTTGTTTTGATCAAATAAATTTTTATAGCTTAAATCTTTGGATTCAGAAGATAACCATTTCCAGCCACAGTACTACAGGAATTTTTTTTCGTAATGTTACAGTTTGGGGAATTTCTAAAATAAAGATGTGGTATATTCTGAAAGCTAACCAATAAAATCGGACCTTTTTTCCAAAGCTTTGTGTTAAAATGTTAGGAAGTCTTATTTTAAAATGATTTCAGAGAACAAATATTATTCTAATATAGAGATTTATGAATAGAAATATTAAATTTCATTATTTTATGCTATAAAACCATTAATGCCAAGTTTTTGTGTACCTGTTACACACCCCATTTAACATAACCCTATGCAATAGTGTTTTGTTCTAATTATATTGTTTTTGAAATATTTTACTAAAACTAAATAGGCACATATAAAACTGCAGTCAGTCAGTGTCTTGTTTTGTATTCCCCCAGAACAGATACTGAGTCAAGGATTCCAGTGCAAGTACTTCCTTTGGGAATGATCCCAGCCAGGAAGCACTGGAAGGGGAGTGGGCAAGTGAGCTGGTAAGGAAAGACAGGCAACAAATGGTTCATTACCAAGGAAGTTACCAGTATGGTAGCCAGAGCTGGATCCCAGAGGGGAAACCTGGGATCCAGTAGAAGACGCATGCTGCAGAGTTACCCTAACAGACTTGAGGGGGCTCGGCTCTTCATACCCCAGTCACTGCTTGAGGGCTGCTGGGGTGGGGTGAATGATGATTTTCAGGTGCTGTGAGGGTGGACAGAAATGGACCTGACCTATAGGCCAGAGGTGCAGTTGGAAACCGTGCTGAAAGCGGGGAGGGGACATGAGTGGTTCTTAAAGTACCTGCCACGTTCTAGTATGTTATTGTTAATTTTTTCCTCTTAGTGCTGTTACTGTAAGTCTTAGCTAGTTAGCACTCAACCACTATCCCAAGTTGAGTGTGTTATTGTCACTATGTTGTGTGCTGGTGGGGCATTTTTGACAGCTAGTGTTGAGAAAAGGTATGCATGTGACCGCAGATTTGTTAGAACAGTGGAAGAGTAGGTACTAAGCTGGATGGTTCTGAGGCAGGCTTAATGAGTCCCTGTCAAAGAAATGTTTAAGGAAGCCAGGCAAAGATCAGTGTGCAATTAAAGACTGTTGGAAGTTGTTTGATTTTCATGAAAGTCTTTATAAACATCACTGTAGCTTGGAGGTTTGACTAACAGTTGTGTGATTAGAAGAATTATGGCCAGTGACAGGTCCTGACTTCAGTGAATGTGAAGTGACTGGAAGAGCTGAGCCATTGCCAATGTAGAATGCCAGGAATGGATCTCCATGGAGACTTTGCAGATTCAGTTCAAGTTCCATTTCTAGGAACAACTTGTCCTTAGCTAAATGGAGTTGGTGGCTGAACGACGAGCCTGTGCATGTGAAGTCAACCACTTTAAGTCTTTTCTTTCCAACACGGCCAGGTAACAAGTAAATAGGTACTCTTGGGAATGTTTCAAAGTAAGTAAATCTACTGGTTTAATTGCTCGAGAGTTTATGATCAGTGTATCATATGCTTGTAGGAAGTGTTACACAGATGGGCAGTGGGGAAATCACAAGTTATCATATGCGGTGTAATTCAGTGCTGTTTTCCATAGGTACCTTTTTGGATGCTTTCCTCACTTGTATTAAAACCTTTTCATTTTTTCTTTGGAAATAATAATTTGGTCTGTTGTTCTTAGAAGAGGGGGAAAGTAAGTCATACTGCTAACCTTATAAGAGGTGGAATTTAACAATGCTCCTGTTTTCACATGGGATCAAGATTCAATAATAAAAGCCTTGACTTTGGAAGCATAATAATTTTAGAAATAGTTTTTCTTTAGTTTCTTGAATATCAGTGGGCAGCTCTTAGAACTTATTTGAGTTAGTGCTGGTGATCTTCCTCCCCTTTAAGCTTGTTCCACGCACTTGAGGTGTAGTCATTATTCTGGGTTCGTGACACATTCATCATTGGTCCATGCATGGCCCTTTGTTAGGCATCCTGTGTTTTTCAAACATGGCTCACTAGATAGCAGTATACCCCTTCATGTAGAGTTGCATCTCTTTAGTTTTTCATTTTATTTACTATTTGAATAGGTAATATATGCACTTGATTCAAAATTCAAGATACTAAGCACAGATAGGTATTCCTAATTTCTCTCTCCAGAATCAGTCAACATTATTAACCTCTCATATCTTACAAGATTTCTATGCATTTACAAATATATATGCGTGTGTATATATGTATGTTTGTATCCCCTTGTACAAATTACAGCACATCATTCCCGCTGTCCTACACTTTTGCATTCTTGCTGCTCTTAGGTTGCTCAGTGAGCATGGAACTGGAGCAAAGGGAGATAGATGGGGAATCTCAATGGATGGTTAAGCTGCTGGCTTCCATGCAGCAGCTGGTTGGAAGCTGATGGTTTTAAGCTGCTCTAGGTTGAGATGCGATGATAATAGCCTCTGTGTAGTCAGTGTCTGTTCCATGCTAAGACCTATGTCTCTTTCCCAACCCCAAATAGTTTCTATGATATAGGCACTCATTGTTTTTCTTCCTTTTTTCTTTTTTTTAAAAAGCAGAGAAGAAAAAAAAACATTGGTGATCCTAACAATAGCAAGGGTGTTTATTAGTTAGGTTAGACTTGGTTAGGTTGTAATAACCAACATGCCCCCAAATCTCAGCAGTTTAAAATACAGAGTTAGTTCTTGTTTCTGTTTCAGATCCACTTCGTCAGCAGGGGCTCTGTTTGTTGAGACTGCTTGGGGACCTAGGTTGACAAGTAGCAGTCTTCTCAGTATTGCTGGTCCCTGTTCCAGAGGAAAAAGAGTGGTGGAGGATCTTGAATCAACAATTAAATGCTTTTTTCCACTCATTAGCTCACTGACCAGAATTCATCAAATGGTCCCACCCAACAAAGAAGGGGCTAGAATGTGCCTGTTAGGCAGGGAGCCAGAAATATTTGCTAAACAGCATAAATGACTACCACATTTAGCCTTTTAGATTATTCAGTGCATGTTTAGATACACAGATATGTCTATAGAGAAGTATGTTTTCATATCAATAGATAAATACTACAAATATTATCATATCATTACTTTTTCCCATTTCATATATTGCAGTAGATCTTTTATTGTCATAAACAAATATACAGCTACACATGGGTGGTGGTTTTTTAAGAGACAGGGGGTCTCACTGTGTTGCCTAGGCTGCTCTTGAACTCCTGGCCTGGCTTCAGGTGATCCTCCCTCCTCAGTCTCCCGAGTAGCTGGGACTATAAGTGTGTACCACCATTTCCAGCTTAAATATGGATATCTTTTTTTAGTGAATGTATATTGTTCCATTATATGGTTATATAATAATCTATTCCCTTGTGGATCATTTGCTGAGAAAAATGTAGATGAATTCATTTGCATAAAATTGGGTAGAGAATTGGGTTGTGGACTTGCCCACCAAGCCATGGATTCCTGTAACAGTTTCTAGGTTGTAAATACAAGCTCTATTTAGAATACCCTCTCCTTATCCCATTCATCTTCCCCATAAGGTACTTTTTATAATTTTTTACACTTGATATTTTGGGTAGGTAAATAAATCCACATGTTTCTGAGAACAAGTATAAAGTGAACAGTCTCTGCCAGCCCCTCCCTGCCCCCATTTGTCCAGTTCTCCCCACCCTTCTACCTCTCACAGATTTCAGTTTCTCGTGTTTCCCTTCAGAGTTTTTTTTAAAAAACACATATGCAAAAAATAGAGATTCTTTTACAAATTATTAACAACTTGTTTATTTTGGAATAATTTTAGATTTACAGAAAAGTCAGAGATAACACAGCTCACCCAGTTTCCCCTAATGTTGACATTTTATATTACCATAGCACATTTGTCACAGCTGAGGAACACACTGATGTAAACTGTTAACTAAACTCCAGACTTTATTTGGATTTCCCTAGGTTTTCCATAAATATATATTTTTCTGCTCCAGGATAAACTGCAGGATACTGCATTGCATTAAATAGATCGTTTTTGAACTGAAAGATACCATATTCTAAACATGGTTCTGCACCTTGCTTTTCGATAAACCATATTTCATTGATTCTAAAATGTAATAGAATGTAATGATTATTTTAAGTACTTCCAAGAAAGGAAAAATGCTGCCAATTTTGAGTTACTGATTGTAAGATATGGCATAATTTCAGAGATGTTCAAATGTGAAAAAATGTACGTTTTAGAACTGATGGACTGTGGTATACCTTGGAGAGGTTTCAACTGTATTTCATGTAATTTCCTCATTCTTTTTTATAGCTTCATAGAATTTCACTTTGTAATGTACATAAGGTCATTAATCAAGCCCTTTTTTTTTTTTTTTTTTTTGAGACAGAGTCTCACTCTGTTGCCCAGGCTAGAGTGCCTTGGCGTCAGCCTAGCTCACAGCAACCTCAAAGTCCTGGGCTCAGGCAATCCTTCTGCCTCTGCCTCCCCAGTAGCTGGGACTACAGGCATACGCCACCATGCCTGGCTAATTTTTCCTATATATATTTTTAGCTGTCCAGATAATTTCTTTCTATTTTTAGTAGAGACGGGGTCTCGCTCTTGCTCAGGCTAGTCTCAAACTCCTGACCTCGAGCAATCTGCCCGCCTCGGCCTGCCAAAGTGCTGGGATTACAGGCGTGAGCCACTGTGCCCGGCCTTAATCAAGCCCTTATTGATATTCATTTGGACTATTTTCAGTCTTTAGCTATAAAAATGCTGTATTTAATAACTTGGTACATTTCATTTCACATGTATATGGATAATGTACAGGGAGTGACTTTTTAAAGGTGAATGGCTGAGTTAGAGGTATGTATATTTGTCATTTTGATGGAAGTTATACCAATTTACAATTCTAACAATCTATGAAAGTACTTATTTTTTTAATAACTTCACAAATGGAGTGGGTCACCAAACTTTAATATTTTTGCCAATCTGATAGGTGGAAAATTATAGTTTCAATGTAGTTTTCATTTGTATTTCTCTTCTGAGTTGGGGTTCTGAAAACTGGCTATAAACACCCTTGGCTCGTCTTTCTTTCTTTCACTTTCTTTTTTTTTTTTTTTTTTTTTTTTGAGTCAGGGTGTTGCTCTGTCACTGGAGCTAGAGTACAGTGGTATCATCATAGCTCACTGCCACCTCAAACTCCTGGGCTCCAGCCATCCTCTTGCTTTAGCCTTCCAAGTAGCTTGGACTACAGGCATGGACAACCATGCCCAGTTAATTTTTCTATTTTTTGTAGAGAAGGAGTCTTGCTCTTGCTCAGGCTGGTCTCGAACTCCTGGGCTCAAGCGATCCTCTTGTGTTAGCCTCCCAAAGTCCTAGGATTACAGGCCTGAGCCACCACACCCCGCCCCTTTGCTTATTTTTTTCTACTGGGCTACTGACTGTTTACAATTTTTATGCATTAGACTCTTTCAAAATTAGGGAAATTATTATCTGTGATGAATTACAAATATATTTTCCATTTGTCATTTACCTGTTGATTTACTCATACGTGTGGTAGTGATGTGTGTTTGCCACGCAAAGTTTATAGCTAATCCTGCTAATCTTTTCTCTTATGGCTTCTGGATTTTAAGTCATAGTTAGACTCAGTAAAGTTATTAAGGAATTCTCCTGTGTTTTCTTCCATTTCTCCCAGCCTGGCCTTTATGCTTCTGTTCTCATGAATTTTGTTTTTACATATATTATAAACCCCACTATTATGTTTGTTAATTACTTTTGTTAAACTAATCATCTTTTAAAGAGATTTAAATAAGAACAATAAATCTTACATATTTATGCATGTAGTTAGCATTTCTGGTGCCATTCATTCCTTTGTATAAGTCTAGATTTCCAGCTGGTATTTTCCTTCTACCTGAAGCA
The DNA here is from genome assembly GCA_963573855.1 of Lepilemur septentrionalis. NCBI lineage: Eukaryota > Metazoa > Chordata > Mammalia > Primates > Lepilemuridae > Lepilemur > Lepilemur septentrionalis. The sequence continues at coordinate 15,754 of CAUYMX010042758.1, forward strand.
TGTCTTTTAACATTTTTTATAGTGCACATCTGCTAGTGATGAACTCTTTCATTTTTGAATGTCTAAAAATGCCTTCATTGTGCCTTTGTTTTTGAAAGATTTTTGCTTAGTTTTGAACTCTAGGTTGGCATTGTTCTTTTTTCTTTCAGTACTTTAAAGATGTTGCTTTACTGTCTTGTCAGTTGCATTGGTCTCAACAAGAAATCTGAGAGCTGTATCTTTGTTTTCTCTATCTGTAATACGTACTTTTTCTCTGGCTGCTTTTAAGATTTTCTCTTTATCACTGGTTTTGAGCAGTTTGATTATGGTGCGCATTGGTATAGTTTTCTTCATGTTTCTTGTGCTTGTGAGATTCATTGAATTTCTTGGATCTGTGTTTATAGAGTTCATCAATTTAGACAGTTTTCAGCCATTACTTATAAACATTTTTTTCTGCCTTCCCCTCCTTAATATACAATTACCTGCTTATTAGGCCATTTAAGCCATCCCACAGCTCACTCATGTTCTTTTCATTTTTTTATATTTTTCCCCCTATTGCTATGCCTTCAAGTTTACTAATCTTTTCTTCTATATCTTATCTGCCATTAATTGCATCCAGTATATTTTTAATCTCAGACATTATAGTTTTCATCTTCAGAAACATTCAGTTTGTGCTATTTTTATATCTTCTGTGTCTCTACCTTTTTTTTTTGTTAAGCGTTCTCTTGAGATATAATTCACATGCCATACAGTTCACCATTTTAAAGTGTATATTTCAATGGGTTGTTTTATGAATGGTATATTTTATATAGTATTTAAATGTTAAATATTTAATTTTAAATATTTTTAAAAGCCATTTTGGTAAATAGCATATTTATAGAGTTGTGCACCTGTTGTCATAATCTGATTTTAGTACATTTTCATTACTCCCCCCCCAAAATACTTGTAGCCAGTAGCAGCAACTCCCCCTTCCCTTTACCTCTATCCCAGGTCTGGGAAACTACTAATCTACTTTCTGTCACTACAAATTTCCTATTTTGGATATTTCATATAAATGAGATCATACTATTTATGGTCTTTTCTGACTAGTATTTTTCACACAGTATAACGTTTGTGAGGTTCATCTATTTTGTGGCATGTATCAGTATTTCATTCCTTTTATGGCTGAATAATATTACATTGTATGACTGTCACATTTTGTTTATTCATCAGTTGATGGACATTTGAGTTGTTTCTACCTTTAGGCTATTATGAATAATGCTGCTGTGAACATTCATAGAGAAGTTTTCATTTGGACATATAATTTTACTACTTAATATATGGAATATAGTTACAACTTTTAATGCCCTGCTCTGCTAATTCTAACTTGTGTATCAGCTCTGCGTCTGTTTTGATTGACTATTTTCTTCTTTATGGGTCATACTTATCTGCTTCTTTTTATGCCTGGCAATCTTTGATTAGATGCCAAATATTTTTGTATTTTTATAAATCTTCTGGAGCTTTTTGTTCAACGATGTAGCTAAGGTACGTGGTAACAGTCTTATACTTTCAGGTCTTTTGTGATTTGTTAGGGAATCCTGGATCACTGCTTAGTCCAGGGCTAATCATTACTCATAAGATCTGCCTGAGTACTCTATCCCTGCAGTCCCCAACCTCTGGACTGGTGCTGATCTGTGGCCTGTCAGGAACCAGGCCACACAGCAGGAGATAAACAGGCGAGCGAGCAAAGCTTCATCTGTATTTACAGCTGCTCCCTATCGCTAACATCACCACCTGTGTGATCAGCGGGGGCCTTAGATTCTCACAGGAGCGTGAACCCTGCTGTAAACTGCCCAAGTGACAGATCTAGCTTGCATGCTTCTTATGAGAATCTAATGTCTGATGATCTAAGGTGGAGCTGAGGCGGTGGTACCAGCTCTGGGGAGTGGCTGCAAATACAGATTACCACTAGCAGAGAGGTTTGTATAATTATTTCATTATATATTGTAATAATAGAAATAAAGTGCACAATAAATGTAACACGCTTGAATCATTTCGAAACCATTCCCCCCAACCCCGGCTCCGCTGCACCCTTCCCCGGTCCATGGAAAAATTTGTCTTACGTGAAACTGGTCCCTGGTGCCAAAAAGGTTGAGGACTGCTCTTCTACCCAGTGTCCCTTGATTTAGCAGTTTTTGCATAATGGCTGCTGAGGACAAGCGGTGTTCCCAGCCTGTGTGAGTATCAGACACTGTTGGCTCTAATCCTTTCAGAGGCTTCTTTCTTGGGTCTCCAGTAGTTTGCTCATACGCACGTGCTGTAGTCTGCTAAATACTCGCGAGCCGTTAGGCTCTAGGGTTCTCTCTCTGTGCAGCTTTTGTCATGTTGGTGCTCCGTCCTGTGAGCTCTTGCTGCCTTGGTTTCCCCAGATTCAGGTCCGTCTCCTCAAGTGAGGTAATGCCTGAGCTTTTCGTCTTTGTGCACCAGCAATAAACTGAGGCAAATGCAGGGCTCACCTTTTAGTTTCCTGCGTCTCAGGGATTGCTTGTGTTCTTCATTGCTTGATATCCAGAGTCTTGAAAAACATTTCATTTATTTTGTCTGTTTTTAAAAATTATTGTTTTTTCAGGAGGAATAATCTGGTTCCTGTAACTCCAGCTCAGCTAGCAGTAGAAATCCTGTGCTTTCTTATAAATTTTATGTTTTCATTTTCTTACATTTAAATGTTTTGTTCATTTAAATTCACTCTGCTATGAGGTTACAGAGCTACTTTTATTTGTTTTTTCAGGTGGTAGCTACCTAATACCATTTATTTACTTGACATCTGGTTTGATTTACCATCTTTATCATGTATTATGTTCCTGAACGTGTCTGGGTCTTTTTGAGGACTTCTATTGTATGTGTACATCAGGTACCAACACTGTCTTCATAATAGAGGCCTTTTAATATATTTTTATGTGGGAGTGCCAGCCCTTTCTAAAGCTCTTTTTTTTTCTCTTTCCCGCTTTCCCTGCAGCTATTCTTGTTTGTTTGTTCTTATTTTTCCATATGAACTTGCCTATTCCATAAACAAACAAAAAAATCATTTTAATTATTTATATGAACTTAGGGAGAAAAAATTCTTTATAATGACGACTCCTCTAGTCACAAACATGGTATGTCTTTTTGTTTGCTCAGGTCTTCTTTTGGGTTCCTCAGTAATGTGTTAAAATTTCAGAGTGTTCTTGCACATTACTTGGCTAAACATTTTACTAGGTATTTAGTCTTTGTGTTGTTAACTATTAATATTATAAATGGGATTGGTTTCCCTTCTGTTTTATGTCACATATTAACCATTCTCTGAACAGTTAACTCTTAAGGAAAACATTTTAATTTTATTTAATTAACTTGGACTCCCTAGTGCCTACCATGGGGGTTGGAAGGCAGAAGTAGGTGTTCATTGTTTACAAGTTAGAATAAAGATTGAAGTATTGTTATCATAACATCCTTAATACTACATGTACATTGTAGATGACTGCCTCATGGCTTTGTTCTTTTATTTATTAAAATTTAAGGATTGATCATTCTGATCTTGTAAGTATTTTATCTTACAGCCCTTGTAAATAAGACTTTATTAATATCTTTATTTAGCTACCTGTTTTTGAAGTCTGTAGAGTAACTTAGCACAGCTAATGGTGATCATATTTTAGTAAATAGATTTCTTTGTTCAATAAGTGAATAGGAATTTGCTTGAGAAGCAAAATAACTTTTCGAAAACTTAAGGTTTTACATTGCTGAAATAAATTAAAGAAGGCACAAATAAGTGGAAAGACATCCTGTGCTTGTGACCTGGAAGACTTAATATTGTTAAAATGTCCGTACTACCCAAAGTGATCTATAGGTTGAATGTGATCCTTATCAAAATCTTAATGGACATTTTTTGCAGAAATAGAGAAAAACCATCCTAAATTTCGTATGGAATCTCAAAGGACACTGAATAGCCAAAACAATCTTGAAAAGGAAACAAAAAAAGCTGGAGGCCTCACTTCCTGATTTCAAAACATATTACAAAGCTACACTAATCAAAACAGTATATAGTACTGCCATAAGGACAGAGATGTAGACCAATGGAACAGAATAGAGAGAGAGCCCAGAAATAAACTCTCAAATATGTAGTTAAATTGATATTTGACAAAGATGCCAAGTCTGCACAATGGTGAAAGAATAGTCTCTTTAACAAAATGATGTTGGGAAAACTGGATATCCACATGCAAAAGAACGAAGTTGGACCCTTACCTTGCTCTATATACAAAAAAATTAACACAAAATATGCTGAAGACCCTAAATGTAAGACCTTCTGAAACTATAAAAATTTTATAAGAAAGCATAGGAAAAAGCTTCATGACATTGGATTTGGGAATAATTTCTTGGATATGACACCAAAAGCACAGGCAACAAAAGAAAACATAGACAAATGGGACTATATCAATCAAACTTTAAAACTTCTGCTCAGCAAAAAACAATAGAGTGAAAAGACAACCCAGATAAATGAATAAATGAAATATCCATATGATAGAAATAATATTCAGGAATAAAAAGGAATGAACTGTTAATATACACAACAACATAAAGTTACCTCTCCATAAGCAGATCAAACCAGCTGAAAAGACCACATATTGTATGATTCAATCTATATGAAATGTCCATAACAGGTAAATGCATAGAGACAGACAGTGCTGTCAGTTCTTGGCAATACAGTTATTGCCCAGGGACAGATAAGAAGTGAGATTGACTGTACACAAGCACCAGGGGTCATTTTGGGGGGCCGTGGAAAGTTTCTAAGACTGTATTGTAGTGATAGTTGCACAGCTTTTAAGTTTACTAAAAATCACGGAAGTGTACATTAAAATGGGTGAATTTTAATAAAATTAAAGGAGAATTTGGGTTCAAAATAAAAGAAAAGACAACCCAGAATCGGAGCTGTAAAGTTTGGAATAAAAACAATGAAGAGGCTGAATGTGCTAAACAAGGGTAGCTTTTATTTGGTGGAGCGCTCTCCGGCAAGGTTCAAGGGTCCCCGGGGAAAGGGGCCCAAGAAGTCGCGCTGCTGGGACTGGGGAGGAGGGTTACATAGGGGCCATCTTGACTCGCAGTAGATCCTGAGTGACAGCTGGGCTGGATCTTCTCTTCAAAACAGGAAGAGGCCCCAGAGGATGGTTCCTCCGCCATGGTCAGTCCCATCAAAACCACGTGGTGAGTTCAGGATGTGGGGATGGGGGAACACGTATGCAAGCCCCTAGGGGGATTCCGCCCACCAGCGTTACATTCCAGCCTCTTTGGTTGTAAAAGGGTCGATGACTCTCTCTGGCTTCTTCAAGCTGAATGGGGCATAGTGGGGCCCTTGAGGCTGTTTTAAGGCTATGGGGGAACAGTAGGTATAGGGGAATCTGGGTGTAACAAGAGCTGGTTTACGGCCACCTGAGAGAGCTCCTGGAGTCATCTTTGGAGGAACTGCAACAGGCAGGGACAGTTATGAAACAGATTAAACATATTATACACAATGGACCAAGAAAGGGTAATAGCCATGTGGTCAAGGGGGACTGTAGCCATCCAGATGCTGTGACATCTTTATATTTTCAACCCAATAGGTCTTTTCTGATCTCAGGTAGTTTGTTAATGTTTTCTTCTACCAAACCTGATTCATTAATATAATAGCAACATTCTTCCTGAAGAAATATGCAAGTTTCCCCTTTGTCTGCCATAAGGAGAGCTAAGGCTTGTCTG
>CAUYMX010042759.1:0-12194 GCA_963573855.1 Lepilemur septentrionalis
TCTAGCTATTCTGTCGTACTTTCTCCTGTCCTTTCTGTAGATCTTCGCAATCTTGGGAACCAAAGGATCATCTGGGTTGGGGTCGCACAACATGGAACAGATGGATAACAACACTTTGGAGACAGTTAGTGCTGGTGACCACTCGGACCTAAGGATGTCCAGACAGATGCTTCCTTTTCTGTTAATGTTCGGATGGTAAATTCGGGTGTTGAATGCGACCTTGGGTGGTTTGAAGGGGTATTTGGATGGAAACCGGATGGTTAGGAAAAAGATCCCTCCTTGGTAGGGGCTGTCGTTGGGCCCTATTATGGTCGCCTGCCAGTGGAGCATATCGTCCCCCACCGGCCCTGCTGAGCACCAGGCCGGGGGGTCTCGGGTGAGGTCGAAGAGCTCTCTGTGGATGCGCTTTAGGGCCATAGTCTGCAATACGTGGAGGCCAATCCTGGGTGCAGGGCCTGAGGCCTGGTGGAGGGCGGCGGCAGAGACCTCAGGGTGGGAGGAGCGGCAAGCAGCTGGGTTGGCAGATGGGCAGGCTGAAGGCCAGCTCTGGGGTCAGGGGGCATCAAGGGAGGCGGCCAGGGTCTGAAAGGGGAACTGAGGAAGGGGGGCGTCAGGCGCTTCACTACACCTGATGGGCTGCAGGACACCTGTGGGTCACAGCTGCCGCTGCCACGCTGTCCAGAGCTGGAGACTCCACCGCCTGCAGGCCGCTATGCCTCGAGCCTTCGCTGCCGCTGCCGGGAGACGCTGCAGCCCAGAGACGCCACTGCTCCAGGCAGCCTGCCCCAGCCGCCAGCCCCTGCCTCCTCCCCCTGCCGCTAGCCCCTGCCGCCCACATCCAGGGGCCAGCGACCAGTGGGGATCTGCACTGTGAGGTCACTGAGGCCGTGTTAACAAGGCAGCACAGCGCATCCCATGGGGACGGGGACGGGGGCGGGGCGGGGCGGGGGTCTCAGCCCATGCAGACGCTCTAGGGCCTGCAGGGCTCTAGGCAAGCAGGGCCACAGACGCTGCCTCTGCGCTGTGCTGAGAGTTAACTTAATAAATAAGACTAGTTCAATGAATTTCCCCTACCCTTTACTCAGGGTTACCTCCTGTTAACAGTTCACTCCATTAGCTTTATTCTAACCTCCCTTCCTCCCCTCCCCTTCTCCCTGTAATGTGTATTTCATAAGACAGCATTCTCTTATATATCAACTTTAGTAAATTTAATATCAACATAATTTTTAAAGTAATTTTTGGTAATGTTTTGGTAAATTATTTATTGACCCTCATATCCACTGGAAGTAAATTTGTTTTTTATGAACATTTAAAGCCTTCAAAAATTCAATTTGGAGCTAAAGTCAGTACTTCCGCATATGTAAGTAGTAAATTTAACATTGATACAATAGTTACAGATAATATATGTGTATTACATTTTTGTCAACTTGTAACTGGCTCCATAAGCAAGAAACCTTTTTTTAATAGTTTGTTTTTTTTCCTTTTAGTTCTTTTATGTTTCAAGTTCCCAGGCCAGTTAAGATTTGCTGTCCAGAACTTTATAACATTCTGTTGCACTGATGCATTCCCTTTTGAGGTTCTTTCCCAGAAATGGCAGAACCTCCTTGCAGCCATGAGATAACTACAAAGCCTCACATCACCTGTTTGGAGGAAACAAGTGATATCCCACCACAGATCATGCCCAACGCTTCACTGAGCCTGCACACAAGGCTGAAAGAACGATCGATATTAACACCTAGCTCATTATAATACTAAAATCCTCAGCCTGGGAGGGACTTATCTGCCATTTTTTGATCATGGGATGTATGTATTAGCATGATTTCTGGCTGTGCTTGTGTGCCCTGCACTCCACCCCAAACACATAGTTATGCATTCCTCTCATGCATTATTCATTTAGCCTCTAGAAAAGCCCCTGATCCTATTGGTCAGGAAGGCGGATTTGTAGTATTTCATGCCTCCCACATCACTGTTGATGCTTCCACTGAAATAAATCTTTTCTTCCTTATTGTTGTCTCAGTGATTGGTTTTCTGTATGGTGAGCAACATTGAACTCCCCCCCCCCTTTGTGGGTTTGTTAACAAATTGACAAATAATGTCCTTAAAACTTTCTTTTAAAAGTTTCCTGTACAAAATCCAGTCTAGGTTCAATTATACTTTCTTTAGTTTTTGTTTCTATTTAGTCTCCTCTATCTGGAACATTACCACAGCCTTTCTGTGTCTTTATTTCACTAACACTTTTGAAGCATGCAGCACACCCTGCCTTCTTCATCCCCTCACCTACATTTCCCAGTCTTAAAAACACTTAACTGTAGTAATAAACCCTGACAATTTAGAGGAGAGAAATAGTAAAAAGGGAAAAGAAAGACAGCTCAACTTTGCATCTTGAATATTGTAGTGAAATCAAAAGCACTTCATAATTCGTTATATTAGGACATGTTCTCTATTGCTTTTTGTAAAAATGAATGGAGTTATTTTCACTCACAGAAAATATGTATTTTCCAATTCTCTCAAAAGAGGTGAGAATCTGACAAGTCTTTTGTGAATGATTATATTTCTTAAGAAATGTACTAAGAAATGGGAAGAGCATGTTGTATGAGTTAATTGATTTCAGATATATGTGTGTGTGTATATATGTGTGTGTGTGTGTTTATTCCCACCACTGAAAGAAAATGTTTTGTGAGTCAAATTGTTAATGTGAAGTATGTTACAGATGTACATCTTTTTTTGGTTTTGATTTGTAGGGCTGCTATAACAAAGTCCCACAAGCTAGGTGACTTAAAAAAACAAAGGTTTATTTTTTTTAACAGTTCTTGAGTCTAGAAATTTGAAGTCAAGGTCTTTGTAGGGCCATGCTATCTCTCTATGGAAGAATCCATACTTGCCTCTTCCTAGCTTCTGTTGATTCCTGGAAATTCTTATCCCTTGGCTAGTGGCTACATCACTACAATTTCTGCTTCTATCTTCACATAGACTTCTTCCCTGTGTGTGTTTTTGTGTTTGTTCAAATCTCCCTCTCCTTACAAGGACACCAGTCACTGGATTTAGTGCCTGCCCTAATAAAGTATGATCTCATCTTAACTTGATCACATCTGCAAAGACTGTATTTCTAAGTTAAGCTGTCTGAAGTTCTGGGTACTTCAGAATTTTGGGAAGACACTGTTCAACCCAGTGTAGTCTGCCTCTGCCTCCCAATATTCACATCTGTCTGAGTTGCCAAATACATTTACCCCTTTCCAACATCCCCATCAGTCTTAATCCACTCCAGCATTAAGTATAAAATTCTCATCTAAAAATTATTCACTCAAAAGATTCCAAATCTTATGATTTAAATCATTTAAATTAGATATGGGTGAGACTTGGAGTATGAGTCACCTTGGGGCCAAATTTCTCTCCATTTGTGGACCTGTCAAACTTAAAAAACAAGTTATTTGCTTCTAAATTACAGTTAAGACTTTGGATCAACTTGAGGAATTTTAAATTTATGAATGGTTGTGTACTGTTCTGTGTCTTATAGTAATAACATACTAGAAGAGTAATAATAATAGCACTAAGATTGCACAGTTAAAAAGTCTCTGGTCATCTTTGATTAGACTCCTGAAACATTTTGATTTTCCTCTTCTCATGAACTCCATGAATACTTATTAAAGCATAACTTGTGTTTATTAAGTAATGACTTGTATTCTCATGATAACTCATCAAAGACATATAAAATCTAAATTTTAGACTTATGATTACATAGCATAACTTGAGTTGAAGTTGATAAAATTTGAATCAATAGCAAATAAATTCAAGATGTTAAAATAGGATTTTGTCTTGAAACTGATGGGGCATTTTGTCAGACTTTTATAATGGGTAATATTTTTGGACAAACTTATCTAAATACTAGGGAGATGGATTATTATGTAAGGTTCAGTGGATGTTTAAGTTTACTAAATCATATTTTAATTTTCTAAAGGGACTTATAATATTATAATAGTAGGTGTTTTTAAAATATACACATATTTGGCTATTTTTTAAAGTTACGCACGCACACAACATTACCCATTTTCTCCTTACGCAATCGTTAGAATAAGAAAAGCAATCTTTAAGTTTTGCAAACTCACTGAGCACATGTGTCAGCACAGCAGCTACTCTGGCAGCTATAGAAATACAATTATGCAAATTAGGTATGTGTTCCCTGAAGAGTCCTAATAGAATGATTGACCTATATATGGCTTAATTTGTTCTCATGTTTCTTTTTTATTGTCTTCCAGCTGCACAAGAAATTAAAACGTGTTAAATTGTGTTGCTTCCCAATTATATATTAAAGGTACTCTGCCATTCCATGTCAAAAATAATCAATAGTTTTTTAATGCTATTTTCTCTGACAATGTGTCCATGGTGCACAATTTCAAATCAAATATATGAAGCACCTCTTTTTTTGTCAACATATAACCTATGAAATAATAACAGTGAATTGTAAAGGTGTGTGATTGAGAGATCATAGAATCTCTGGGTTACATAAACAATTTGTTTTGTAGTGTTTTTGATTATCTGTATTTAATGTCTCTTGTTTAGAAATATGTTAATTTCCAGGTAGGCAAGCCTACTTGCAAATAACCACATGTGCCTTGTACTAGATTAGCTCTTGGTTAGGTTTGATTTCATTAAGCAGACCAAAACTTAGTGCAAAAGGAAAGTATCTTGGTTGCCTTTCAGTCATAAAAAACAGCTTTCTGAAAACCTGATTATGTAATGGATTAACTTATTGTTATACTGCTTAGCTAAAACCAAAGTGTATATTATGTTTGTATTGCTGATACAGTTGTTTCATTTGCTCTTGAAACAACTGTATGTTGTTTCCTAAAAAGGAAAATGCTTCCTCTTTATGAAGATAGTTGGAAAGACAGAATGTGAGTACTTTTAAATACCCTGTCTCCTCACCTCACTGCAATTTTGGAATCTTTAACATTTTTTGAGAGATAGGGCCAGTATTCTGGGCCTGGAGAGCCTCATGATGGAGTTTCTTATACGGTCCCTTCCTTCTGCATCACTGATAAAAAGTAAAGTTGATTTGAAGCTGTTGTTCTTAGTCGACTGCTTGCCGATGTACTTTTCAATGATGCAGATTAAATATAACTAGAAAACAGGTAGAATCTATTATGACCTACTGACGATGGTAAGTCAATGCTCCCAATAATAGTATCTTGCTGCACATTATTGAAAAGAGCTAATCCTTTGAGCCCAGAGGCTACTGGCCAAGAACCCAGGCTCTTCCCAATCATCATAAGGGGTAAGGGAATTAACATCCCAGTATACCTGGAGCTCTTCCAGAACACAGTGCTTAGGAAGCTTTGTGCTAGCTAGATATTAGGCAGATCAATGTCCTGTTACCTACCTGAAAAAGGCCTGGAAAGAGAAATCTTTTTAGAAATAATTATCAACTCCAGCTATCCGTAAAATTGTTTCTGCACTTGGGAGAGCAACCAGGTTACTTAGGTGCAAATGGGCTATTTCAATAAATTACTATCACCTCACCCTTTAAGGGGTTTCACAATGTCTCCATTTTTTTCAAATTTATTTCCAAAAAATCAAAATCTATGTATTACAGCTAATAGTCTTGCTGATTTGGTTTACATGGCCATAATAATGAATGGGTTGTGATAATTAGTCCCCAGGCTGCATTCAAAAGACTGAAATGAGATCAACCCATTTCTCTATCAGTAAATTCCTTAGCATTTGATGACTAGGTGGCCCAAAACACCAAAATGAAGACCAAGTGACAAATTTAATGGGATTACAGTTTTGTAGTCGCAGATTATTCCTTTAAGGTGATTTCTAGTATCATCTGATAGATCATCTCTTCATTCTTCTCTAGTTATAGTCAAACAAGAAAGTCTAGTAAGAAATATATTGTTTGAATAAATTTATTATATGGATACTAATTCCATAGTTACCCTTTCTCCATGAACCATTATATCTACTAATTAGTATTCTTGCTAACCAGTAATTATTTTTGAAAGTGATATCACTTCTAACACGAATTATTTTCCTAATAGGTCTAAGTTAGACCACTCCTGCCAAAATATAATTGAAAAACAAAATGTAACATTATAATTAAGTTAGTCTTTCATGGATTTGTTGGCCAAGGCTTTTATGGCTTCCTGTCTGGCCTAAGTTCAAGGACACCAAGAAAAGCCCCTGGTTAAAAACAACAATGGCAATAACAAAACATGTTCTTGACTCTCTCACTGGTATTTAGAATTTTAGTTATGAATTCATTTCTTTGGTCCAGTGATGTTTAATTAGGTGTGCCCCATTTTATGTAAATGCATAGCCAATATAAATGACAATAAGTGTTATTGGACTCATCGCATCTATTTACATTTATTGCTTTTTAAATTAGTTTTTACTTATGATTATTATTTATTGCAAAAGAATACTTAATCTTCTTAGCAAATCTTTAAGTGCATAATACAGTATTGTTAACAGAAGGCACAAGGTCGTAAAGCAGCCTTCCAGAACGTATCCATTTTGCATAATGGAAACTTCATATTCAACGAACAACTAAAACAGTCAAACTCATAAAAACAGAGAGGACAATGGTGGTTGCATTATTTCTTATTGTATAGATAAAGGTTTTGATAAAATGTTTTAAGTATAGACTATTGGTTAAGACTATAAGCTTTAGAGTCAGACCTATGTCTAAAATGGCCCATTGCTCCTTACTAATTGTATAATACTAACTCACTGAGTATCTTTCTGTGTTGTTGTATGGATCAAACATGATGTAATTAAGGATGCATACAAAAGCAAAGCATTATTTACCTAACACTGGCTATTTTCTAGTAAAATTTTTTTATGGTGAATTCAGTCAGAACTGTGTATTTGTGAACATAGATGAAAATTTCATTGCTAATCGATATCAGTGTGGTTTCAGAGGTATACAAAGGATGGCTTCAAAATCATCATTTCCTATTCTTACCCCTTTAAATGATTTTTCTCACAATGCTGGGTTCAGCCATTGTCCTACTTGTAACAATTAGTAAAACTAAAAAGAACTCCCCCAAAACTAGTATATATCAAGTTTGTTTTATGTCTTATAAGTTTAATATAGTAATATTTTTCATTATTTAATACAGGAGCCCCATTCCTTGAATATACCCTACTCTCATATTAAATACAATATGTACAGGGATTTAGGAATATTCCTTTCTAATGCACTATTTTCTAACAATATAAAACAGTTCATGTTTTTAGTTATAAAAAATAGGTCATTGTCAATTATAGATGGAAACTCTTGTATTTATGGGAGAAATTACATGATGTATGGGATTTGCTTTAAAACATTTTTTTTAATGTGGGTGTGGAAATCAATAAAACAAGATTTGTAAAATACCAATAATTGTTAAGGATGGGTGATGGGTATGTGGATTGATTATGTTACCATCTCTAGTTTTTGGAACTTTTAAATATTTCCATGATAATTTTACAATATATATGTATTCTACAGAAGGAGAGAATTCATGCAGAAAATTGAATGAAGGCTTTTTCAGTTCTCTTAAGAGGCAACAGCTTTATTTTTTAATTGCCAAATAAAAATTGTATAAATTTATGGCATACAATATGACATTTTGATAAGAGGCAACAGTTAAATTATGCATTTTGATTATACATTTTAATTATTTTTCTTAAACAAAAAGTGTGTGTGCATGAATGTGTGTGTGTACATACATAAATATAATGATCTAGGGAACATTGAAAATAATTGACACAAGATGAACATATACCAATATTGGAATGCCTGAAAAGTATATAAAAATTTTCCCACAGAACAGCATTACATTGTACATTGAATATTTTCTTCATTTGCAGTGCAGACAAATTTTGTATCTGAAAAACTTTCAGTAGTGGCTATAATGATGAAATAGATACTTGGCATTTGGCAGAAGTTTTTGAAGTATTTCAGTTATTCTTCAGTATAAAATAATAGGTAAATATTATCATCTGTTAAGCTATTCTTACCTGAGATTGTCACCACCTCATGCCATGCCTGAGTCCTGTCAAAGTTCTATCAGCATCAAAGACATGGATTTCAAGAAAAATCATCTAAGAGAATCAAAACTTTCGTTACAGTTGGCCTATGCCAAATAATTACCATTGCAGTAATTTAAGATTAAGGTAAATGTTATTCATTGGAATTTTACCACTAAGTGATGTGGGGAAAGCAAAGCCCTAGGATTTTATAATTGAGCAATGAATAGTATGGCTTCCATTAGGCGCTAAAACCCAATAGTTCAACACGTTTGTAAAACTGGCCTGAAATATCACCTTTAATTCAATGAAGATGAATGAGGCATCATTAGCAGACAGAAGATCTCAAGAGTCATGAAATCCTCTACTTAGGTTAGCTTCATGTGATCATCACCTTGTGTAAATATTGCCTTCCTTCTTTTAAAACATTTTATGACTAATTCAATATATTGAGACTTCTCTGATAAATATTGTCATTAAAATGTAAAATCATAAGTACCATCACACACTAATATAGTATTATTGTTTTTCAAAAATTTTCTTTGGGACAGAGCCTCACACTGTTGTCCACGATAAAGTGCAGTGGTATCATTGTAGCTCACTGCAACTTCATTTTCCTAGGCTGAAGCAATCCTCCTGTCTCAGCCCCCAACAGCTGGGACTATAGGTGCACACCATGATGACCAGCTAATAGTTTTAATTATTTATTTGTTTATTTATTTATTTATTTTTAGTAGAGATGGTGTCTTGCTCTTGCTCAGGCTGGTTTTGAACTCCTCACCTCAAATGATCCTCCCACCTTGGCCTCCTGGAGTGCTAGGAATACAGGCATGAGCCACCATGCTCAGCCAGTGTCACTCTTTGAAGGAATTTCTAAAATATTTTAATTTCTTGACTGACAAAAATAATGAGACTATGCAGCAAAAATGACATATGGTTAAATGACAAAGATTATAAAAAAGAATGGATCAATTTAAGCAAAACTGCACAGAAAAATTCAAAACTCAAGCATGTTAAACATTATATCAAGTTCATTAGAATATGGGACTAATGAGATCAAGGTTGCATATTTTAATTCCTCAGCATAGAAATTAGCACTGCAAAACCAATCTCTGCCTAAGAGACATAGACTATACTCCAGATGCTGGCGTAGTTGCTTTCCAAACACATGCCACTGTGTTAGAGTAGAAGACTAGAAGACAGGGCTGAGAGCAGATGCAGGGGCTTGAAGATTGGGTGCAGGCATTAAAGTAAACAGCCATAAACAAAAGGGGCTGATAAACACAGGCAAGAACTGGCTTTAACCTGCTCATCTGCAGGGAGGCAGGGCCACAAGGGGATCAGCTGCCTCTCCCTGTGAAGCCAGGTCCCTTAGATAGGGGTCACCACAGAGGATAAGAAAATTGATAAGAAATAGAATAAAATAATACACAGAGACTAAGGTATAGTTTATAGTTTTATATAAAAAGATCAGAATAATCAGCAGGGGTACTCTGGAGTCTGGACATATCTCCATGAATGTCCAGTGTTATGGTTAGATTCACATAGGTTTTTATAATCACAGATATCAATTACCAGTTGTCAGGGTAACACATTTGCATATCAGATAGCGCAATTGCTATGGGAAACAGGTAGTGGATTAGGGTCAAAAGTCCTCACAAAAGGCTTCTAACAAATTCTAATCTATCTAGGTGAACAAACAGATACAAAGTCTTTCAAGGACTAACTTCTACTTCCAAGAAGCAGTTATCAATTAACAAAGGTATAACAAAAGAGGTATAGTGACTCTATATTTCTTTGACCTAGTTATTGTGGACTCAAAGGCAGACAGTCAGGAGAGATCAGAAAACCCATCTCTATAAAACAGGTTGTTTATAACCACAGGGGCGCATCTCTGGGCAAAGTGCACTCATTGTCTTCAGCTCCCATCCTGTGGGCCATATTTACCCTGTCTTGCCTTTCAAGACAGAGAGAGGCTCCACAGAGAGATAACTGGGGAGGCTTCCTGGAAAACAACCCTACTGGAGCTTTGAGAGCTCTCCCAAGGCAGCCTCCGATAAGAGAACTAAGGAGTTCACATATTTCTTCAGGACAAAACCCTGCAAACTCCTGTTTCTGTCTTTAATACAGCAATATTAGGTGATACAATAAAATAATGATCTTATGAGCCACATTTCATTAACTCCTCAATCATATTTCTCAACACTCCTCAGCTAACTCTTTTTTCTGTTTGTTTATTTCAGCATAAACTTACATGAACTTTGACTGATTATAATATTTTTATTGTGGTTTTAAAATTTCTCTGCCCTTGAAATCTCCATGAAAGTTCTAAGACAACCATATAAAGTATGAAAATGGTAGGGAACCTAATTCTAGGAATTACTGCCCAAATTCTTAGTAAAAGCCAACCCCATAGCCTTGAATATTCCTCCCGTCAGTTAGTAAAACTGCAAAACATCAAAAATCACTCACTCCCAGTGCAGCTGCTCTTTTGTGCCTGCCTGCTCTTTCCCAAAAATGTACTTTTGCTTCCAATAAAAACGTCACTTGCTTGGCTTATATGGTGCATCTTGAAATTCTTTTCTGTACAATCACCAAGAACTTGGAAAAGCCTCCACTCAGAGGCTGATCAGAACTGGTCATAACTAGAATTAGTTTAGCACTAAAAAAGCAAAGTAAACTTTCTTACACAAAGGACAATGTTTATCTCTTTGAAGTGGCTAAATATCACTAAGTGTCATCTGAAGTTTTATTCTATAGTACATTTAAAAATGGGTCTTGTTTAGAAGCAGTGCTGTGCAATATTTTCACCTAAAACAACACAGACTTTGTTGAAACCATGACAACATCCCTGA
The DNA here is from genome assembly GCA_963573855.1 of Lepilemur septentrionalis. Taxonomy (NCBI): domain Eukaryota; kingdom Metazoa; phylum Chordata; class Mammalia; order Primates; family Lepilemuridae; genus Lepilemur; species Lepilemur septentrionalis. Next base: position 10,869 of record CAUYMX010042759.1, read on the forward strand.
AATCACAATGGGAGGTCAAGAGAGTGACATAGTTTAAGAAGGGCCCATGGGTGAGAAAATAATACACCATGAGAATTCTAAGAGGGCTATAGTGGATGTTCAATTTCACTAAGGAAAGTGAGCTGAGCTTCCTAGACATAAACATGAGTATTTGGTTTGAACATACGCGAGCATCTTTTCATGTGCTTATTTGCCATTTATACATTTTCCTTAGAGGAATTATCTATTTAAGTCATTTGCTCATTTTTTTAAATCAGGTTGTCTTGCTTTGTTGTTGTTGCTATTGAGTTATAGGAGTTCTTTATATGTTCTGTATTATTAAATCATTTTCAGATACATGATCTGCACATAGTTTCTCCAATTCTGTGGGTTGCCTTTTTATTCTGTTAATGCACAGACTTTTTTTTTAATTTTGATGAACTCCAATTTGTCTATTTTTCTATTGTTGTTGCCTGTGCCTTTGGAGTCATTTCCAAGAAATCATTGCTAAATCCAATATAATGAAGATTTTCCCTTATGTTTTATTCTAAAAGTTTCATAGTTTTAGCTGTTATATTTAGATCTTTGATTCATCTTAAATTAATTTTTGTATATGGTATAGGGTAAGGATCCAACTTCATTCTTTTGCTAGTGGATATCCAGTTTTATGCATACCATTTGTTGAAAATGTGCTTTTTCCATTGAACATTCTTGGCACCCTTTCTAAAAATCATTTAACCATGTATGTAGGGGTTTACTTCTAGGCTCTCTATTTTACTCCATTGGTAAATTATCTGTTGGTCTATATGTCTGTTGATCTATATGTCTGTTTTGAAGCCATACCACACTATTTTGATTACTGTAGTTTCGTAGTAAGTTTTGAACTCAGAAAGTGTGATGCATCCAAGTTTTTTTTTTTGTTTTGTTTTGTTTTTTTTTTATATTGGGGGAAAACTACAAAGCATTTACAGTAAAATGTTTATAGTCACAATTTGTAGTGAGCTGATTTCCCAAATTATATTACCACTAAAGTTGACTTATCTTGTTACATTCAAAATCTACTCTGTCAAAGTAGTCCATAGAGTACATACATACTGCTCCAACTGTATCTACATACAACCAACACTCCATTTTAAGTGTATAATTAAATGATTTTCAGTGAATTTACCGAGGTATACAGTTAATCACATGAATCAGGTTTTGAGGAATTCCTTTCCCCTATTGAGACCCCTAATTCCGCTCCCCCACTACTTTTCAAGCATATCCCACCCCTCCACAGTGACCCCCCATGTCGCTCTGACGTGGGTCTACTCCCCACCCCCCAATTCCCCAGTGTTCACTCCCACC
>CAUYMX010042762.1:0-23434 GCA_963573855.1 Lepilemur septentrionalis
ATTTGGTAATGATGGAAACAGTTTTGGAGGTGGTGGAAGCTACAATGATTTTGGCAATTACAACAGTCTTCAAATTTTGGACCCATGAAGGGAGGAAATTTTGGAGGCAGAAGCTCTGGCCCCTATGGTGGTGGAGGCCAATACTTTGCCAAACCACGAAACCAAGGTGGCTGTGGTGGTTCCAGTAGCAGCAGTAGCTATGGCAGTGGCAGAAGGTTTTAATTATTCCCAGGAAACAAAGCTTAGCAGGAGAGGAGAGCCAGAGAAGTGACAGGGAAGCTACAGGTTACAACAGATTTGTGAACTCAGCCAAGCACAGTGGTGGCAGGGCCTAGCTGCTACAAAGAAGACATGTTTTAGACAATACTCATGTGTATGGGCAAAAAACTCGAGGACTGTATTTGTGACTAATTGTATAACAGGTTATTTTAGTTTCTGTTCTGTGGAAAGTGTAAAGCATTCCAACAAAGGGTTTTAATGTAGATTTTTTTTTTTTGCACCCATGCTGTTGATTGCTAAATGTAATAGTCTGATCATGACGCTGAATAAATGTTTTTTTTTTTTTGTTTTTTGTGTAAATTATAAAGAATACCAATAATGGGCTTTATTTTTTTTTTTTTTTTTGCACCCATGCTGTCGATTGCTAAATATAATAGTCTGATTATGACACTGAATAAATATCTTTTTTTTTAACGTGCTGTATAAAGTTAGCCTACTCTGAAGCCATTTTGGTAAACTTCCCCAACGATGTGAAGATAGAATTCCTTCAGAGTGATGCCAGATTCTATGTGAAATTTATTCACAACCTGTGTGGGCGGAGAAGCCATTGTCTTCAGAAGCCTTGGTTGGCGTAGTTGAACTGACGGTTACAGTTTTGACCTGAAGTTCACCAGTAAAAGGAGTGGCCCAAGCGAAATCATGGGAGTATTGGCTATAGAGATGATTGTTGGCCAATACATCTAAGTTGAATAATGGTACCAGATAAAATTATAGAAGCTTGTGTGTCATCCTTTATCATGTATAATCAATAAACAAATTAATTCTCTTGGAAAAAAATAAAACAAGTGAGAAAAGTGGGGCTTGGGTGAGCGAGTGAGGTCACTCAGGTGGGAGGTGGGATTTGGGATATGAACTCAGCCACTGGGGCAACACATTGAGTTCTCAGGCATTGAGATCTTCCTGTTGCTGTATGTATCAGGTCACTTTACTCTATCGACAATTTGCACTTAGTTCTTTGCCAGGAGGGCTGCCACATCCTAAGGCGTTTAGCAGCATCCTTGGCCTCTATCCACTAGATGCCAGTAGCATCTTCTCTTCATCTGTGACAACCAAAAATACCTCCAGACATTGTCAAATATCTGTTAGGGGCAAAATTGTCCCCACTGAGGATGACTGGTCCAGAATGTCCATGACAATATCTTGAGAAGTAAACTTCTAATTCATGGAAGGTAAGAGATATGCCCTGCCTTCAGATGCCATCTGCAACATGTTGATCACTCCAGATGAGATCAGATTTTTTTTTTTTTTTTTTACTTCTCCAGAAATAGGTAATAAATCATTCACTGGATATTTCCAAGGCCATGTCCCCTAGGCAACTCCACAGGCCTGACACCAGGATCAGAATCTTGCTTGGTGTTTCTGGTCTTTGTGAATGTCTTCTCCAAGCTCGTACTTTCTCAAGCCAGAAACCCAGGGCACCATCTTAACTAATTCTTCTTCTTCATCCATGTCAGGCAGCCAACTGAGTCATGCCATGCTTTGTCTTGGAGCTGTCCACTCTTCTTCATCCCACTGGGACCATGGGTTCAGTTAAGCATGCTGGTGGGGGCCTGATGCACATGGATGCCACTGTGGCCAGAACACCAGCAAGGCTTGCCTAGATGAGCAGAACTGCCCCCTGCCTGTAATCCCTGGTCTTGCTGCTCTTCTCAATCCATTGCTCATCCTGTATCCAGAGTGACCAATAACAAAGCCACCATTTAACCATGACATTCTGTTTACCGTCTTTCAGAAGCTCCTCACAGCTTACACCACAAAGCCCAGCTCTTCCCCGGCTCCCAAGGCTTTGCAGGATGCAGCTCCACCTGCTCTCCCACTTCGCTTTCCAAAGCTGTCCCCCCCATGGCCCCGTGCAGTTCCTCAAACATGCCATGGTCTCTCTCACCTCCAAACCTTTGCTCATGCAGTTCTCTTTGCCCCAAATGCCCCCACCTCTCTCTGACTTCCCACTTGATTTCCCCCTCTTCCTCTCATATCAACTTTAACATTCAGCATAATTAAGAATGCTCAGTGCCTCCATGAGAACTTCCCTGACCCTCCTTGATTCCTGGGTCTCTCCATGGGGCTCTTGTGGTATTGCACATCTAGACTGTGACAGCACACACCACACTGATGACCACACGTCAGTATTTCAGCATTTGAGGATAAAGTGTGTGACTTACCCATTTCTACCATTACTTTGTTCTTAGCACAGAGAAGGGATTCATCCAGTACTTTTTAAAATAGTAATAATAATAAGAGGAATAGCTCAATTTCTTTAACTGGAATCAGATGCTGAGACATGTGGCTCCAAAACATTAGCTCAAGAATCTTCACAACCACCCTATATGGTAGGAAATATTATATTAAACGCATTTTATGGCTAATGAGACTGACTCATTTGTTTTCTTCAAACAAAAGAAAACTTAAATTTACATATTCAAAGTGCACTCTGTTCTAGGGAAAACTGACCGAAACCAATCAATGCTATTACATATGCCTATAAAGTTATTGAACTAAAGTTTTTAAAAAATTATTTGGATATACAGGCAAAAAGATCAAGTCACATATAAAGGGGTTAAAAATCAGGTTGACTCCCTATAGGTCACAGCAGCTCCATGTCAGGAAACTGTATCAACATGGCGGGCAACATCCTCAAGGAGAACATACCTGAGCCAAGGATTTATACCCAGCAAAACTGACCTTACAGATAAACAGGTTTAAATATTCAAGGACTCAGGAAATGTTATTCTCACGCGTCTTTCTTGAGGGAACTGCTAACCGATAAATTTCATTTCAGCTAGCCAAAATATCACTGGAGAACTTCAGCAAAAGATTGGCCATAAGCATGGAGTATACTTAACTAGCAAACTAAGACTAAAGCAAAGATGGAATTAAGGTGACAGTGGAATGTGAACACAGCTGGCGAAAGCTGGGGTGGGAAGTGTGTTAAGTGTGCTGATAGCTTCATCTGTAATAGCTGGGAGTCTAAAAATTATTGTTTAAAATTGACAAATCAAATAGTAGAGTTCTGAGCATATTTAATAGTTCAAAGGTAATTGCTGAGAAAGATAATAGTCTTAACTAAAACCTGGTGGGCGAAAGGAAGAGGAAACATAGGGATTTTATTATTATGAATGGGAGTGAACTAAAAGAAACTGTCTAAAGAAATAGAAGGCCTGGGTATATTTATAAAGGTAATTATTATATTAAAAATGTTAACTTTCCAAATTTTGTAAGAATTACATACACACCAAAAGAGGTCATATTTTAAAATTTTAAACTATTAAAGCAAAAAACTTACATTAAATTATTTAATATATGACAAAATTTAGACTAAATGTTGTTTGTCATATCAGTCAATATAAATGGGTTTAGCTTGTCCATTAAAGAAAAAGTTCTCAGATTGAATTACAAAAAATTCAAGTCTGTGATTTATCACACTTAGATACATCTAAAATAAAGAAATTCACATGAATGGAAAATACAAGGATGGGCAACATTTCTCAGGCAAAAACAAACAAGAGAAAGCAGTGGTCACAATCTCAATGTCAGACAAAGTGGAATTCTGGCAAGAAGAAGCAGTACATGGGATAGAATTGGAAACTTCTAATACTAAAAGTATAATTCATGATGAAAATTACATAGTTTCTAATACTGATGACTAAATGTAATAGTAGCAACATTCATAAAGGATAAATTACAGGAGTTAAAAGGGGAAATAGGCAAAAATAGGTTATTATAATTTAATGCATTTTCATTTACTCTCAGTCCCTGATAGATCCAAAAATCAAGACAGAAGAAAATTAAAAATATAATTTATAAGCCATATTTGGAATGTATTTCAAATGTTGAGCCTTGAAAACACTTCCTTTTTTCATGTCTTTGGAACATCTAAAATCGAACATACCATACCGGGCTACAAATAAAACCTTAATAAATTCCAAAATGTAAAAACAACACAAACTGTTTTCTGACCGCAATGCAATAAAGCCAGAAAATAATAATAAAAATTGAAAACAAAAAAGGTCCTTTTAATTGGAAACTCTAAAAGTCTTCTCTTTTAAATAACTCTTTGGTCAAAAAGGAATTACAAACTCAAATTGCAGAATATTTGAAGAATGATGCATCAAAACATATGGGTAAAGATAAAGTTCTCAGAGAAAAATTCATAAGCAATTATATAAAAATGAAAGAAAATAAATTGAGCCTTACACATAAGAAGTTAGAAAAAGAACATTAAAATATATGACTAGGGAGAAGTAACTTTCAGTTTAAAAGCAGAAATAAAACCAATAAATGAAACCAAATTATTCATTTGAAAAACAATAAAATAGATGAGCTACAATCTAACCTGCTTAAGAAAAAGAAAGATTTAATAAATAGGAAAAGATAAGTAGGAAAGAACCACAGAAAGAAAGAAAATCAAAAAGAATCATGAGATTGCATTGCTGAAATAAATTTTACACACTGCCACCTATAAATTATTTTTGGTCAGAAAAGAAAAAAAAACTGAATTTGAACTAGCCTCTAGATCAATCAACAATACAGAGGAAATAGGAACATGCTAAATGAAACAAAAATTCAGCAAATTTCAGACTATAGGAAGATGACCTAGTTTATTCAACAAATAAATTTTGAGGAAAGACAGATGGGGGAGTAGGAGGTAGGATTTATAGGAAAATATATAAATTAAGAGACTTAAGATGCATATACAGCCAGTGTAATTATCTAGACCTTATCTGGACTCTAATTTGAACACATAAACTGAGTACACACACACACACACACACACAACACATAATTATGATACAACTGGAGAAATTTTAATCTTAACTAAATATTGGACCATATTAAAAATTGATAATTTATTTTGATGTCAGTATAGTTATGTTTAAAAAGAATACTTAGCTTTTAGTGATATATACTGAAAGGTCTACAGACAAAAGAATACAATCTTGGCTGGGCGCGGTGGCTCATGCCTGTAATCCTAGCACTCTGGGAGGCTGACGCCGGGGTATCACTCAGGGTCAGGAGTTTCAAACCAGCCTGAGCAAGAGTGAGACCCCGTCTCTACTATAAATAGAAAGAAATTAATTGGCCAACTAAAAATATATAGAAAAAATTAGCTGTGCATGGTGGCACATGCCTGTAGTCCCAGCTACTCAGGAGGCTGAGGCAGGAGGATCGCCTGAGCCCAGGAGTTTGAGGTTGCTGTGAGCTGGGCTGATGCCACAGCACTCACTCTAGCCAAGGCAACAGAGTGAGACTCTGTCTCAAAAAAAAAAAAAAAAAACAATGCAGTCTCCAAAGTTTGCTTCAGAATAATCCAGACTTAGGAAGGTGGTGGGAATACAAATAAATAAGATTGGCTTAAGATTACTATATTTATTACGTTCATCGCTCTAATAGAAAAAAATCCTAAGATTATTTCTATAGAAACAGAAGATCATTCAACAAATTTAACTCAATTTGGATTTTTTTAAAAAAGTAATAAAATAGGAAAAGGGTAATATTTTCCTAACACGGTGAAAATCCTCTATCTCTATTCAAAAGTCAATCATGCTTAATGAGGAAGCATAGATGCAATTCTATTTAAGTCAACAACACGGCAAGAATATTCACTATCACCAATTTCATTTAATAGTTTAATGAAGCTACTAGGAAATTAATTTAAATATTTAGAATTTCTAAAAGTCATTTAGACATTTGGAAAACAAGAAGTAAAACAATAACATTATCTGGAAAATGAAGGCATTCAAATAAACAATTACTGCAAGCATGGGAGTTCAATAAAGCAGTCAGGTGAAAAGTATATAAAAACAAAAAACTTTTATAACGCCTATATACCTATAATATATATATACCCATAATACCTATATACAGTGAGTACTTACGGTATATAGGTATTATAAAAGTTCTTTGTTTTTATACTTTTTGTTTTTTAACCTTTATCCTTTGTCTTTCAGCCCCACACATGCCTTTTCTATTCTATCCTAAATATTAGAGGTTAGAAGACTGAAAACTAGTGTTCCAACCTCCCTGGGCAGCCCACTTCCTGTTACGTTTGGCCAATAAGAGACATTGGCAGATCAGAATTGCAAGAACAGGAAAGGCAAACTACACTGGCAGATGCTCTAGAGCTACAACAGCAGCCTAAGGAGGGCAACTAAGAACTGTGGGGGGGACCCCATTGTAGCAGCACCTCCTTAGCGGTTCTAGGACAGGCAGGATCTCCTGTAATACAGAAGTAAGACAGGAGCATGAGCGTTAGCCTAGGAGTGTTAGCACTTCTCTCATCTCATGGCAATACGCCTTTTCTTTTGCTCCTCATCATTTCTAGGAATTTTGAAACTAATTCCTATATTAAAGTCCCTTAGACTGAAATACTAAACGGGATTTCGTTTTAGTGGCTGACCGATGTTGATTGATAAAGTAGACATAGTAGAAAAAAATCCCATTGTCAATAGCAATAAAACAACAAAATATCTTGGAATAAACTTTAAAGAAAGAAGCAAGAAAGACCAATTGTGGAAGAAACTGTAAACTCTACTGAAAGGCAGAAAGGTAGAATGGAACAAATGAAAAGATATGGCTTGTCCTCGGTTAGGAAGATTCAACACCATAACAATGCCAAATCTCCAGGCTGAGTTCTAAATTTAATGTAATTTCAATAAAAACATAAATTTTTGTTTTGTTTTAGAAGTAAATTAGATGATTCTAAAGTTTGTATTGAAAACACACAAGGAAAAATTTGAAGAAAAAAACAATGTGGGGGAGAGTCATATGAGATATTAAAATATGGTATGATCCTGAATAATTAATCAATTTAATTAATTATTAATTAAATGAGTGTGGCACTGACACATAAATAGTTCAATGAAACAGGATAGAAAGTTGATAAATGAAATCAAGTGCATTCTATAATATAAGATAAGATAACGGTGGCATTTTTTAAGTCAGCAAAGTTCAGGTATTCAATAAAGGATAGTAGGTCAACTGAATATCAGTCTAAACATAGTTTACTTCATACACTAGAATAAACTCCAATGAATAAAATATTTAAAGGCAAAATTTTAAACCATAATAGTTCTGGAAGAAAATATGGAGTAAGAAGGCTTATTTAACTATGTCTCAGAACCCAATAGTCATAAAATAATTGATTGATAAATTTTACTACATAAAAATTTTTAAAATTCCTACCTAGCAAAGTAAAACCATTAGCAAAATCAAAAAAAAAAAAAAAACAGAGATAAACTGGGGAAAATATTTGCAAGTCATGCTATAGACTAAGCTTTCTCTCAAAAATAAATATGAAAAAGACTAATAACACAAAAAATGCGCAGAAGATATGAACAGCAAGTTTATAGTATAAAACATAAACGGCTTTTAAACATAAAAATGACATGACATAAAAGAAAATCAAATGAAAACAATACTGAGATACCGTTTTTCACTTATTGGATTGGTAAATAATTTAAAAGTTGACAATATATTCTGTTGGTGAAGTTGGGTGGAAACTGGCAAATTGCTGGTGAGAGTGAGCGTAAATTGCCACAAACTCTGCGGAGGGGCAAATTTGATGATACTTGCAAAGTTATAAAAGCATATACCCTTTGAACCACCAATCCCATTTCTGGGAATGTATCCAACTGATAACCTTGCTCAGTTACTAAGTGACAAATTATCGTAGCATTGCTTGCAGTAAAAAGTTGGAAACACAGGTAGTGTCTATCAAGAGAAGGCTAATCCTAGTATACTCATTCAATGGAATATGTGCATATGCCAAAAAGAATGGAGACATTCTTTACGTATTGTGAGAGCTTCAAGATATATTGGTACTTGAAATAAGGTGCAAAGGGGTGTTTACAGTATGTTAACTTTTGCGTAATAGAAGTGGAGCAAGAAGAATATACATTCATATGTGTTTCTTTTCTGTAGGAGACCTAGGAAAGACATGCACAAAGGTAATAAAAGTAGTTATCATGGTGGGGGTAGGGAACTCAATGGATAGGGGACAGGAATAGGAATAAGAAACTTTCCTGAGTACTTTTTTATGTTGCTTATTTTGTAAGCTATTCAAATGTATTCCCTATTCAAGGTTACTTAGCATTGAACCTTTGCAGAGTTAGCACAAAGGCAATATGGAGTCGTGGGGGTGCAAGATGGAGGGGAGAGATGGTTGCTCCAATCAGGAGGCTGCATAGGGCCCTCAGATTCCTGGCCAGCAGGTGAGGGCCTGGCAGATAGAACACAGGTTGTTACACTTCCAATTCTAAGAGAAAAACCACCTCAGGTCCAGGCGGCCCTGACTCAGCATCCGGCCCTGCCTCTGCCTGCAGAGAAAGTACTTTCTCCAGGTGAGTCCGTGAAGAACGTGCTCCTGGCCTGAGCTGACCTGTCTGGGGCAAAACACAGGCTTTTCCCAACCACGGGAGGACCCACCCAACTGTCTTGGCAAAAGTCAAGGTTTCATTCTGGAGTTGGAGCCAAACAGAAGCTTGAGGAAGTTGCCTGGATAACTCAGCAGGGCAGAGGAAAAAGAAAGCTCCGGTCATTGTCCAGTCAGATGGTCCGTTCCCTTTCCTTCCTGGGAACATGGCGTGGCCCAGTGGAAGACAGCAGGGAACAGACTCTAGCCCTGACACTGAACAGTTTAGTATAAAATTTGGGCAAGTCACTTAAGCTCTTAGTAACTCAGTTTCCTAGCCTATGAAATGGGTATGCTTGTGCCTAGCTTGCAGAATTGTTGGGAGGATCAGAAATAATGCACGTGAAGTGCTTATCACCCTGTGCTCAGTTCCGGGTAATAACATAGGGTCCACTTGTCACCGTATCTTTCACTTTCAGCTCTGCCAGCTCAGACTTCACCAAGGTGAGATCCCTGAGCTAGTACCTAGTTATTACCTACCTTTGCTAGATAATTTGTCATGTTCACATGGCCTAGGTTTGGCTCAATGGGAAGAAGCAAACAGCCAGACCGTGTCTATATGGCCCCACTTCTACTCTATGTCCAGGGTAGACATCACTAGCTGATACGACACGGAGAATTCTTCTCCAGGCAGCCATTGCCGTCTACCACCGTGCAGGAGATGCAATTAGCAATTCTAGATAGGTCTCAAAAGCCCCGTCACAATCTTGTTACTTCTGATTTCTCAGATTTTGTCAGAAATAAAAATATAAAATAATTTTCTTTTTTATTTGTTTTTGTTTATAGAGATGGAGTCTCACTATGTTGCCCAGGCTGGACTTGAACTCCTGGGCTCAAATGATTCCCTTGCCTCAGTGTCCCGAGTAGCAAGGACTACAGGAACACACCTCTGCACACAGTGTAAATATAAAATAATTTTAATATTTAATTTAAAAAAAACCATTAAAATAGATAACCACTTCCAAATTACTTAATTAACATTTAGCTAGCATTGAAACATCTCTCTCTTTTTTTTGGGATGCTAACCAGGACAAGTGCAGAGCTTACCTGGAGGGATGTCACCTGGCATGACCCGTACTCATACCTGGCTCATATTTAGTCAGGAGACTCATAGGCCCAAAAGATGTTTTTCGCCATTTGTGCTCTTGAAATAAATTCGGTGTATCCAGTTTACTTGGTGTGAGTCCTCTAGGGGCCTGCTGTGGTAACCCTGGGGAAGAAGATATTTACTAAATACTCAATGTTAGCTAGTGAATCTGATTTCATTCTTCTTAGCGATCTTTTGAGGTAGGTATTACTGTCCCCATTGTACAGGTGACACAATTAAGGGTCAGAGAGTTTAAATGACTTCTTCCCAAGTTCCCAGAGCTGGTAAGCTGATTGAGTGAATTTCTTGCCTGTTTAAATAACAGATCCGAGGCAGAACAAGCCCTTCCAAACTAAATCTGTTTGGATCTGATTTCTGTTTGTTCCAATAACTTGAAGTGTTGGAAAATATTGGCGGGGGGGGGCATTGAGTGGTAGAAATGTTTAATTTGGATTCAATGGTTTCATGCTTATAGCTTGTTTTCTTATTCCCCCAGCATGATGGAACAGTCAATCGGGAGTCCCCCCTTTGACTTGAACAGGCTTTGTGACCTCAACAAACCACATCCCTTCTCTGATTCTTGGTTTTTTCATCTACCAAACTGTTGCACCCTGTAACTGATAGGGACCTTTCATCTAGAATATTCTCTGATGAGACGTCACTGAGATTTAGGAAAAAGTGGAATGATTAAGAACCTGGCTCCCATTTTCTCCTTTTGGGGATAACAAGCACTAGCTTTCAGGGTTATCAGGTAAGTTGGCTGGATCAGTGGGGAAGCCCCCAGCAAGGCACCCGGTAGAGAGGAGGCCCTTTTGTTGGTTTGCATGTCTGCTTGTCACTCTGCTAAAGGGGAGAGGAGATTCCCCGGCCCTATAAGGAAAGTCAATTTGCAGCTTCAGAACATCCAGGGAATGTGGGGTCCCCAGGGCTTGCAGGGCTGTGGATGGAGGTTGGAAGGCATTAACAATTATTCCTGCTTACTCCCCCAAGTCCTCTGTCTCTAGGAGTCCTTCTCCACCCTCAGGGTAGGGGATCTCTGTGGCTCTCTTATCTGGTGTGGAAATTCTCTGGGAGAGACAGCATGCCGATTCTGGAGCCCAGCAGCCTGAGTTCAAATGCTGTCTCTGTTCTACTAGCTGTGGAATGGGCTGGATTGTGTCCCTTGAATTCATGTGGTGAAATGCTAACCCCTTCAGAATGTGACTGTATTTGGAGACAGGGTTTCTAAAGAGATAATCAAGTTAAAATGAGGTCATCAGGGTGACCTAACCCAATATGCCTGGTGTCCTTATAAGAAGAGAAAATTTGGACGCAGGTACAGAGGCGAGACCATGTGAAGACACAGGGAGGAGATGGCCATCTGGGAGCCAAAGAGGCAAGCCTTGGTCTCAGACTGCCACTCTCCAGAGCTGTGAGAAAATAAGTTTCTGTTGTTTAAGCCACACGATCTGTGGCACTTAGTTACGGCAGCCCTACCAGACTAACATAAGCTGTGTGATGTGACACTTTTTCACTTAAACTCTCTGTGCCCACTTTCCTCATTTATAAAATTGGGAGCATGATAACATCTCCCTCATAAGAATGTTCTGAGGCTTCCAATGCGGAAAGCACTTAGAACGGGGCCTGGCACGGCTTGGCCGCGGTGAGCAGGACTATCATTAGGATGATGAGCGCCTGTCCCTGCCCCCACCAACCTCAAAAGCCGAGGCTCCTGTCTGCTCCCCTGCCTCCAGCCCCCAGTGGAACAGGGCACTGCTCGGAGTAGGGAACATTGTTGGACAAATGCAGGCCTGAACTGACGGAATAAATGATGAATGAGTGAACGCTGCTTCATGCATTTACTGGAAAAAAGCATTTTAATCCACAGGGCCTGAATATCTTCACTGTACGTGCTTAAAGACAAGGGGGAAACTGTTGGTAGCAGGTATGCGCATGCCCAAGTGTGAAAATGGGAGATATCTTTTTTGGGGGGAGGTGGGGTGAAGAGGCAGTGATGCTAACAGTCATCCTGCCCAGCAGGGGAGCCAGCCAGAGACGCCTGGCCCCGGGCCAGAGGCTTACCTGCATCCTGGGAAGCTGACGTATCTGTGTGCGAGACGCGGCTGACGAGGAGGACGTGACTGAGCAGGCAGACAAGCGGGTGCAAGGTGGTGGAGCTGTCAGGCAAGCCGGCCAGACACCTGTTGGGCTGGGCCACCCGGGGGAACCGCACTGTGCACCCATACCCTGCAGGTGAGCTCTCAAGCCTCCTAGCAGCTGGTGGGTCACTCCCAGCAGGGTTCACCCTCCCAGACAGCCGGGGACCTCCAGGACAGGCTCCTCCTCCCGCTCTCCACCAGGAACACTTCATAAAGGGTTGCTCCTGAGGTATCTGCAACCGGATTCTCAGATTTTGGATGAAAGACTCACATGGAATATTCCATTGTATTCCCCTCACTCCCCCAAATTTAAAAAGGTACAGAGCAGCACAGATCGGCGATGCTAGGGACTTGCTTCCGGTGCCTGCTCAAGGAAACCCTTGGACAGAAAGGCCTGTCTGCCCCAAATGTGCCATGTTGGTCTTTCTTCTTCTCTTTTACCTGATCCCTCCTTCCCTTCCCCTCCCAACTTTCTGGTCATGGAACCCTCAGCTCTCCTACCTCCAACACCAACACCAGTTCCATGGACCTAAGAAAGCAATTATGAAGTCCTGGAATATGACTGTGCCCAAAGCTGGGGTTGTAGTAGCAAAGACTTCCTAAAGAAGATGAGGTTATGTTGGAGATCAAAAGCAGCTACCCCAAGCCTGTCTGCCATCTGCCAGCATGCCCATACATCCTGTTGACATTTATTAAGCTCTACTGTGTGCAGCCAGGCTCTGAACACAGGGGACACACTGGTGACCAGGAGAGCTTTCTCAAGGAGCTGGTCCCCAAAGAGGAGAGACAGACAGGCTTGAAAACAGAAAATGAGGCTTCCATGTGACATTTCCAGTCCAGAAAACCTTCTTCAGAGTCATCATGGGGGATGGACAATGGAGGCTTCACCTGAGATGCCATCCCGGAAGGTCTCCAATGGCAGGGCCCATAGGTGTGTCTTGAAGAACAAAGCGGCCACAGACCTGTGCCTGCCAGGTAGAAATCATTTGCACACACATTCTTCCTCTACACCAATCCTCTCCACCCCCATGGGCTTGGTAGGCCTCTTCTTCCACATGGGCAGTGCTGGAAATACTAAAACATTCTCTGATACTGGAAGTAGGTCTTCAATTACTGTCCAGAGGAATGAAGAAAGTTTTTTCCCCATGCTCTTTGGGCAATTGTCCTGTGTTAATTACTCTAGATAGAACTTTCTGGACTAATAGACCAATAGACCAACAGAACTTTCTGCAATGATGGAAACGTGTATTGGCCGGCACAATAGCCATTGGTTATCTAGCACATGAAATGTGGCTAATTTTTAATTTCATTTCCTTTGAACTAATTTAAACATAGCTGCATGTGGCTGTTGGCTATTGTATTAGACAGTGCAGGTCTAGCCATCAAGGGGGCTGCTGTCTGTCAGATGCCTATACTCATGGCATGCTCTTTCCAAGAGAGCTTGATGCACTGTTGCCTGAGCTCATGCAGGGATGCACGTGGGACGTGGGGATCTCAGGCCACAGGTCAGGTGTGCAAAAAATATTCATTTCCCTTATTTTCTTTAAATCAGTGGGAACTTGCAGCTCCCATTTTGTTGACTCAGTGGGAAATTCAGTCTCAGTCATGAGTAGGGGCCCCCAGTTCTTCCACACCAGTGCCAAGCAAAGTTTCCCAGGTTGTGTTATGAAGCAGCTAGGCATTGGCTAAATCAAGGTTCCTGCCTGGAAGGGGTGGTTGCCTGGGCCACCAGGATCTCTGGAGAGGGCAGGTGAGGACATAACAGTAGCTCTACCTCCTACAGCAGGAGAGAGGGTCCCTGCTGCTCACAGAATCCCAGACCCTGCCCCGCCCCAGCACAGGGTTCTTGCCTCTCCACCTTCAAGTTTCTCTCCTTCCCTTCTGGGATTCTTCGTGCAAATCTTTCATGCCTTAGGTTTGACCAAAACAAAAGCCAGCAGCGACTGTGTCTTGCTTTGGGTCTAATAACCCTAACCCCTGTGTGAAGAAGGTTCATAATGGCCAGGTTTCTTCCCAAAAACCCTGCTAAAAAATGAAAAGAAGAACCCCTCTATTTAATATTGCAATACATTACCCTTCCTCATAGGACTGTCACTCTCCATGTGGAGAAAAGGTGTTGATACCAGGGAAAGACATTTTCAGCAAAGAAACAGAGACCTTTGAGGGCCTGTGGCCAACAGATTCCAGTGTGGCAGCCTCAGAGGAATAGTAATTGTGGTGGTGGAGTTTACTGGGTGCTGCTGTGCAATTTCTTCTGTAAGTCCTCATGGCGAGTTGGATGCTGGTGTGCCCATTTCAAAGATGAGGAAACTGAGGTGTCAGGAAGGTCTGCTAAGATTGAACCCAGGTCTCTTTGTCTGGAAGCTTCATTTCCTGCAGCCAGCTTGGGGACAGGTGATATAAATAAATGAGGAGGAAGGGGAGGGGAAAGGCAGAAATTTGCCTTGAGAATGGGGTGTCCCAGAGGTGAAAAGCCAAGCCCTCAGGCAGGGGATGAATCAAAGGAGATGGCCTAGAGCCTGAGTCATCCAGGTGACTCCAGAAATCAAGAGATTCAGCCAGCCTGACATCCCAGACCGCTGCCCTTTTGCTGAGCACGCATACCTTCTCCAGCTTCTATTAATAATCAGCCATGGGAAGCCTCCCACGGTTACTCACCTAGTGATTAAACACATTTTCACTCTTTGGAGAGTCCCAGCCCACCCCCGCCAAGGGGGAAGCGTGGAGGTGAGCTCATCAGCGACAGCGACATCCTTTTTCCTTTGAGTTGAGGCGGTGTGGGCGAGGCTTGTGGTGAGACAACATTCAGGGTCATAAGACCTGGGCCCCAGGGCCAGGCACACCCTCTCTGGGTGTCAGCTTCCTCCAACTGCACAGGGAGAACGTTTGTAGAGGCCCCTGGCACGTAGAAGGCAGGCACTTGGAGGTTTAGGAGAAAGAATCCATGGGACTTGGGGGTCATCCAGACGTGGTGGCTAAGGACAAACTTGGCAGACTGCCTGGGTTCCAATCCCAGCTCTGCTTACTAGTTGGGACATCTTGGGCAAATTACTTAATAGTTTTTCTGCCTTGGTATTTCTCTGTATTAAACATAAAGTGGAGATGATAGAAACAGCAGTGTACCTCCTGGAGATGTGGTGAAAGATTACGATTATTATATGCAAATGGTTTATAACCGTCCCCAGTACCTATGTGCTTTATAAGTATTAGCTACTCTTAGCCACGATTGCTTGGTCCAGGACTTCACCTATGTGGAACTCAGCCTCCCCATCTGCAAAACACAAGAACTCCAGTTTGGGAGCTACTTGCAGGAGATGACGCAGGTGAGGTCCCTGGTGCAGACATTTAGTCATGGCAGACCCCGCTCTTCTCATTCTTTCCTTCTGAGAGCCCTTCAGGCTAGACATTGTGAGTTTCCATCAGGGAGGGCTTCCTGGACAGGTGGGACTCAGAAAAGCCAAAGAAGAAGAGGACGGTGGTGGTAACAGGAGGTCGAGACAAGGAAGGGAGACAGAGGAGGGATGGGCATCGCCCCATTCTTGCAGAGCTTGACCAAAGTGGGCCCTGAGTCATGAGGACGGTCCTCCCGCATAGAGCAGTCCCTCCCATTCTGGAAGGTGTGTGTGACAAGCAGCAACAGTGCCACCACGAGAGAAGAACAGGATTCTCCAAGAACATTTTTCTCCAGACACCATTTCATGATGGTTACTCCATATGCCCTTCCAGACATGCTCATGGTGCTGGCACCTCCCAGAGCGGGCAGGTTCTTGGAAACGAGCCGGGCCTGTCAACCTCCACAGCTCTAGGACGTTGGGCAAGTCACCTCACCTCTCTGAGCCTCAGTTTCCTCATGTGTAAAATGGAGATTGTAATATTTGCTTTGCAGAGTTGTTGCAAAAATCAGAAATAAAGCACATAAAGTGTCTAGTATAGTGCCTGGCATATAATATATGTTCAACAAGTATTTGTTTATTAAAAACTGGAGTCCATAATCACTTTTATTATTCTCTTATTTGCTGAGCCTTTGTCAGCTGAGAAGCATGAGGCTCAGAGATGGGGGCCGGTTCCCACAGCTCCTGCTTAGCAGAAACAAGGCCTTTGCGATGATGCCCAGTTTGGCTGTAAGCCTAGGAGCTGATAAATGGCTCCAGATGTGGAGTGGGAAGAGGAGGGGTAGGATGGGGTTTTTACTTCTTACAGATGGACATAGAGATAGAACAGCTCTAGAGATGGTATATTTTAATGATAGGACCTCTCACTTGTAATCCTTGGAGGCCAAGTATAAACATGTGAAATAAATGGTGTCATTTGGCCTCACCGGCAAAAATAGACATGCAAAAGCATCGAGACAACAATGAGATACTAGCTGTCACTGATCAGATGGGCACATATCCAGGGAGGCGGAGACACACCCACTGGTGAGACCCAAACCTCTGACTGCCTGTGGGAAGGCAGCTTGCAGCAGTATCAAAAGTCTTAAAAATATGTATATCCTTTGAACCAGAGATTTCACTTCTATGACTTTATCCAAAGAAAATTATTGGAAGATCATACAAAATGGGTGTAAGGAAGTACCTGCAGGGATATTCACCCCGACAGAAAACTGCAAACACTCAAAATGTTCCACAATTTGAGACATGTTGAATGAACTGTGGTCCATCTATGTGATGGATTAAATACTATGTGTCCTCAGAAATGACCACACGGCTTCATGGGGAGTGGTGGCAGTAGTGGAGAGCTTATGTGGAGTGGGTAACTGCTATATCCTTAGTGTTCATTTTATAGTTATTCCATGATAACTGTACACTGGTTTTACACATTTTCTGTTTTATGCATATTGTATTTTATAAATAAGAAAGTAAAGAAATCCATGGTCAGATTTTTTAAAATGCAAATATGTTCATCATGTAGGGTTACGGGGAAAGAGCAAGTTATGAAAATATTGATACAGTATGATAGGGTTATGAGGAAAAAGCGAGTTATGAAAATATTGATTTAGTATGATAGTACAATAGGGTTATGGGGAAAAAGCAAGTTATGAAAATATTGACTTAGTATGATAGTGTTTTAAGTTCTGTCATCAAAATATTTATAATTAGATATTATCAAACAATTTTTAATATATGTTTATGCCCACACGTACATGCATACCCATAGAAAAATGTCTGGATAAACAAGCATCAAAAATTAATAGAGATCATTTCTGGGTGGTGGTTTGTTTTATTTTGATTTTTTGTGATTTACATTTTTGGATATATGTACATATATGTATGTATGCATGTATTTAGTGCATATATGAATTTTCTAATAGTTCTACATGGAACACTCCTTTCTAAAACTTATTATCATTATTATTATGAAAGTAACAGCCATTTCTATAGCAATTTCCTAGTTTATATTCATAATACATGTTCGAGATAAAAGCATGATCTACTGACACTAGATCTCATGTGCTAGAGATAAAGGCACCGTCTACCTGGACAAATATAAATATTGATCTGCTATAAACTGGGGATTGTCTGTTTAAGGCAGATGCGGCGACTTCGAATCATCCCTCTCCTCAGGCGTGGCTCTGCGGCTCCATCCTGCCCCATCTGGCAGGCTGGTTGGGCCGTAGCATCCACGTTTTCACTTTTCCTGATGTTCCCTGGCTTTGCTTCCTCCTCTATGGAGACAGCCATTGGCTTCCTTGAGGTTCAATAACCTGCTCCTGTCACCAGATCCCTGTCTAGCAACTATGCAGTCTGAGGGGCCTTGGGGTCCCCTTCCCAGGGCTGAACCAAGAGTTGGGTTTCCTTTTGCTATTAGCCAGGTGTGGCCTCAGCTTCCCCAACCTGAAATATGTTGCTGACAGAACAGATAGGACTTCCCTCTGGAAAGTTCCTGGGCTCTGCACTTCCAAGGAAGATTATTAAGTCGAAGATCTTCACACAGGCAGGTGAACTCTCTGAATCTGACTGGGTTGTAATTAAAGGTGTCATCCTCAATAAGAAACAGAGAGGGAGATTCCCTAAAAGCAAATGACATTTATTAGGGAATGGACATTGCAATGGGAATATATGTGTTGTAGTAAACTAAGTGTGTATTCAGAAAGGTAAAGGAAGACAAATATGTTTAAAGGCACAATAAGGGCTATTACATAATTGTTTTGAAATAATTATACGTGGCTACACCAATCCATAACAAGGGTGGCATCAGCCTAAGGTTAGATATGTAGCTGTTGCTGGGCAGATATTCTTGCAGAGGTTTTTGTGTGTGTGAAGGTGTGACAGTCTTTTTTTAAGGTTGTGGTTTTTGTGGGGTCTTTTATGATAGCTTTTGTTATTAGGCATTTGTGCATGAGACTTTCCCTTTATGCCTTTCCTCAGCTCTGTGTTGGGTTCCTTTCTTTCTTTCTCTTTTTTAAACACAAGTGACTTCATTTTGATTCTGACAATTTTCACATTTCCCCCTTTTTATTAAGGCATTTTTTTTTTTTTTTTTTTTTGGAAAGCATCTCTGATCAAGAGTCCTGCAGTTATGTTTTGATTGTCCCTCTGTGTTACGATGGACTTGTGCTGGGCTGTTGGTCTGGTCCCACAGTGGAGGGAGTGACCTTCAAGTAGGAGTCAGTGTCAAAGCTCTTTTAGCCACGTTTGAAGGAGTGGCTCTCAGGCTAAGTCTACCTAAAGTCCATGGTTAAGTTTAACTTGGCCTCTTCTATAGTCTTCTGATCATTATCTCAAAGTGCTGGCCAGTATTATTTCAGTAGGAGTTATAATTTTGCAGAAATTTGACAAGTTACAGGTACAAAGTTTCAAAGAAAAATACAAAATAAAATTAATAGTAATATGATAACCTCAGTTTTGTATAATGGTTTTGAGCTGTGAACCTAGGCTTAAAGGCAATGAGTTGAATAAATCAGATGACCACAGGTAAATAGATGAGAACTGTTATATTCTTGTGATTGTTTCAAAATTTTGTGTATTGGGTCTTGACTTCCCCAGAGGAATTTATCCAGGTACAGCTTGTAGTATTAGCAATAGCACAGATTAAAAAATAATAATAATCAATAGATGCTTTAAAAAAAACTTCTTAGATTGAGTTTTGTCAGGTCACCAGCAGACGCAACTGATTATAAAATATTAATTATACCATTATCCTATTAAAGAAAGAGGTATGCATAAGAAAGGAAAAATTAAGAGGGGAAAGAGTCTCCTTATGAGAAAGAGGCTTATTCCATAGTCTTGGGAAAGCCATCCACAGCTTGAAGCCACCAACTTCTCATCTCAGTTTGTAGTAGTATCAGCTTCTTATCTCTGGTTATATCAGGCAGTTTGGTGAATTTTTGTGTGGCCCATATCTTAGGCACAAGAATTGTCCCTTGAAATGTATATTAAGTTGACTAGCTTTAGCTTCTAGGGCTTTAGGGACAACAGTTTTTGTTCTTGTTGGAGAATTGTAGTCAAATATGGAAGGAAATTAGGAGAATCCAGGATCTGGTCCAGGCTCTGGGTAAATAACAAGAACTAGAAGACAATGCGCAGAGCTACACTCTAACAGCAGGTATATGACAGTTTTTTTCTTTGGAAGCAGAACTTATTTTCTCTACAGGAATCCTGATTTATCAATGATGATCAGAGTATTTTTAGACGAATTTGTGAAATAAATTTAGTTGTACCCAATTTTATCTCTAAGAATAGTGATTTGACCACATAGTAATTTCAGATTTAAAAACCTTTTGAGGCTAGAAAGCCAAACCAAGGTAGACTTCAGACTTTATAGCACTTATAAAAAATTTAAATACAAAATTTTAATAAAAATTTGGTAATGTAACCAATATAACCTTTATTTTGTATGTGTGTATACACATACACACATATAAGTAAAAATCAAACTCAAGCTTTAGAAAGACTTACAAATAATTTTAATTAGTCAACTTGATTACACACAATTTTTATAAAATAAATTTATCTGTTATGGACCTTTCACGACCTGCACAGATCTTTGATGACATGCTTAAGTCTTTTGTTCTATTCTTCTTCTTTTTAAAATAACCAGTCATTTTACCTTGAAACAAAATTTTTTTAATTATTTAAATTTTTTTTTTCTTTTTACTGTTTCAGAGCAAAAATAAATACATCCTTATATTTACGTTTTTTTACATTTCTGTCTCTCTTACTTATTTCTTTCTATCTTGTTTTTATTTTCTTTTTAAAGTCATATTTTGAAATAACCTTTATATAACCTCTGAATTCAACAAAAGTATTTTTTAATGAAGAATAAATTTTTATGTCTTGTTAATAATTTCTCTATCAAAAACATATTTTGCTTTTTTGGTACACTTTGTATACATGATTATAAATATTAATTAGAATTTTAACTCTTAATAACCTTAATTTTTAGTGAAAACATAGGTAGCAAGAAATTTTGAGCTGCCACATATCAGTATTTTATAGATAAGAGCCATTTTGTAATTTTAGAAACATTTCTCTATAACATAATTTTTAATGAATAAAGAATCAAATATATTTAGTCTTTTTATAAAATTTAAGAAGCCAAGAACAAATATATTTTATGTTTAGGAATTTATGTTTTAGTATTTTATCTTATTTGGAAATGATCCAGTCATTTAATGAGTATTTATTACTTCATTTAACATCACTTTAAGATTTTAAGTTACCAAAAAGATTTTTCAAAATTATGAAGAGTTTATTTTAAAGGTTTTTGTCATTCACATTTACCTAATTTATTTATTTTTAACAATTATACCTAGATTACTTATGAAAACTGAAATATTGGGTGAGGATAGTCATTATTTTAAGCTATTTTTTGTTAACCATTTTCATAGCCTATAAATATCAGGTGTTTATCACATAAATAAGAACCTTTAATATTTGAATATCTTAATAACTGAAAAAATACAGCTGTTTTCATTAAATCAACAATATTAAATTAGTTTTACTTATCAAATAGTTAAATAAACAAAGACCATTCGGCTTTTAGACTGAGTTTATAGTTTTATGAGCTTAGCGTGAAATTCTGACGTGTTAAAACATCTAACAGAGATAAATATAAAACTGTCTAACCGGTAAACACAGGCAAAAATGTATCTAAGTCACATGAACTTAGAAATATTTGGGTTCATTTCTATATTTTTCATAAAATAATTGATTCAAGTGCTTAATTTTTCCTTTAAGCCAGTTAATTAATTAGATTCTTGATATATTTTGGTATAAAAATATTATATACACACAATATAACAACTTGAATACATAGGCAAAAGTATTTTAATATAGCATTTCATTTTGAAATTTTAGTCATGAGATAATAAAAAATAGTAATATAAACTCACTGGTTTATATTAATAAAAGGAAAGTTGGATCCAAATTATGTTTCTGAGAAATGGTACCTGTTTACATAGCTAAATTGTATTTCTCTCAATAGGTAATCTTATAAAGACCATGGACCAAAATTTGCATAAAACAGTTTTCATAGGAGTTTGAATTTAAAAAGAAACTCTTTTATCTTTTTTTTAAAAAAATGAGCTTTGGGATTAAATATTTAAATATTTACATTTTAGTTAGTACTGGCTGGATCGTATAACAAAAACAAAATCTCCCAGTGTCCTCGAATTTTAACAACAAATTTATTTTTTGTTTGTTGGTCTAGTTTGCTTGATAAGTCAATGTGGGTAGGGAGGCATTTTAGAAAGAGATATTTACAGGGTTTTTTTCCTCAACTTTTTCTGGCTCATGCATGGCAGACAAAGCAAATTTTTTATGCCAGACAGAGAAACCTTATATTATTGCTCTGATCTCAAAATTTTGACCTGTTTCATCTGAGAACCTAACTTTTGTAAACATTTATCTGGTTCTTTCCTTTTTAGACTATCACTCTTTTAATTAACTGTTCCATCACCCTAAGTGTTTGTTAGGCTAGTAAACCTAGATTTATATTTCCAAAAGGGATGACTCTTAGGTGTACAAGGCTAGGTTGTTGGTTATTATGGAGATGTTATCATTTGAAAGCTCTCTCTCTTTTTTGTTAAAATCTTGGCTGAAACGCCCTAAGAAAAACTTTTAGGTGGCTTTGAAATTAACAATAGTAGGTTATCTTAATACAAGTGAAAAAGTAAACAGATTTAAAGTAAGCACAGAGGAGGAAGAAAACAAAAAAAAAAAAAGAAAAAAAAAAGAAAGATAGAAGTTAGAAGACTCTACATACCAGTGCTTTATTTTAACTTTATATTTGCAGTTTATTAACTTGGTACCAGGAAAAACAAGTTTCAGATGAATGGTCCCTATGATAATCATTGATTTTAAAATATGCAAAAGGAAAAGCCATGTAGCTGGCTGGAGTTCCAGAAAACCTGGTATGCCTTAACATTTGAGAATCCCATTCTGAGTCTTACTAATGTCTTGAGAGCAAAGAAAATACTGTAAATCCTACCAGATAATGTCAGGAGTTTAGACCAGTGTTTTAGATAGTGACAACCACCGTGGGGGCTTTTAATTGCTGATCACACGCCCACCATTTAGAATGTTTATTTTTGTTCTTGGAAGATGTTCAGAAACAAGTAAGGGGGAAAGAAGTAAACAATCCAAATTATTTATAGACATGTGTAACTAAACTAAAAGGAAACCAAAATCAGAGTGTTTATAAAAATTTTAAGCCAGGCATGCAGATCAAACAAAATATTAAACCAGGCATGCAGAAGGAACCAAAAGTGAATTTACCAGAAAAGACAATGCTTCGCAGACGGAACGTAAGTTCTGTAGAAACCAGAAAATTATACTTACTGGAAAGATGAAATGACTTAGTACTACAAAGGACTCATCCCTCGCCCCCCCAAAAAAATACAAAACCACACAAAGTCTTTTATTATCTCAGGAAGGATGAAGGTCCTTTATTTAAGGCAGCCTTACCCAAACCAGATCTCAAATAAAGTCAAAGAGCTTTTAGAAAAAGGGGGAGGTTTGGCCTGAGAGAAGACTCCCCAGGGAAGAAAAGGTGAGTTGTGTAAGCAAAGTGCTCCAAGGGCTCAAGTGAGTACCAACTACACACCAGTTCCAAGAATCATAGATTCCTTTAGAAGGTTATCTTGCTTCAAACCCCACTTCTGACACCATTTATGCCATGCTAATAACAAACAGAGAGGAAAACTCTCTAAAAAAATGATATTTATTCAGGAGTAGGCATTGATTGCAATGGAAATACATGTGTCATGGTGAACTATGTGTGTGTTTAGGGAGGTACAGGAAAACAAAGATTTTTTAAAGGGAAAATGAGGAGGATTACATAATTGTTTTGAGGTAATTATCCTTGGCTACAAGGATCAATAACAAGGGTGGCATGGTTCCAAGTTTGGAAAGTCAGCTGCTGGGCAGATGTCCTTGCGTAAGTACTTTTGTATGTGTGTAAGACTGTGATCACCTTTGTGCAAGGTTGTGGGTTTTGTAGAGGTTTTTGGGATAGTTTCTGTTAACAGGCATTTGCGTATGACAACCTTCCTTTATGGCCTTCCCTGGCTCCATTTTT